>LUCH01005295.1:24166-42694 GCA_013368495.1 Paragonimus heterotremus | reverse complement strand
TTAGTCGGTCGACCGACTAACGAGCGACTAAAAGATGCTTAGTTATCGCACTCGTTAGTCACTCGTTAGTCGGTCGATAGTCAGTCGTTAGTCACTCGTGCTACTAGGGTATGGAAATATGTACAATATCCTGTAGAATCTCCATTTGAGTTTGTTAAATGCTCTTCCAGAAACCGTCTCAAAGGTTCATGAGATTCACATGCAATTAAGACATTTTTAGATAAATAATTTGCTCGTATAAGCTGTGATCCACCGTAGCGGTGACAGAACCTGTTTAGATTATCTTTGGATCACCAGAAACTCACTGTATATCGAAATGGACCGTGAAATCCATGCACACATAGCTGAAACTTGTCTGCCAACATACGGCTCAGCTCACTGTTGTTACGGTAACGTCCGAAGTGCGGAAATTTAAATTCCGTATCTAATTTCGCGATGTTTATTGGGGAAGTTGAACGTTCGTTTGCGTTCTATTCCAGTTTGCTGGCTTTCAAAACACTTGTTTTGACTGGACTAACTATCATCCGAAGGTTCAGATACGGAGTATGTGCAGTTGCTCATTTATGCTTATATGCATTACAATCCTTAAAGGCTTTTTGTAAATCCGCGCAGAACTCAGAAGTTGAAGCTGTACGAAGGTAACGCGATCAGTAAATAACAAGGAAAATAGGTGCCATTTAAATGACATTGAAAATTTACTCCCTTTTACTATTCTTGGCGTAATGTATTGTAAGACAAATCCATCATTACAATGGGCCATTTGGCATTTTCGAATATTTACACTGGCTAGGATACTGCACTCCCCAGCGTATTTGTGCACAGAAGGTAAATATCCCCGAGGACCCATTGCCATGACTGCCATCATCATAAATATTTCACTGGCTGTACAGTGTATTGCGTATTATTGGTGATGATATCATGTGAAAATACCCACCTCGATGTTTCAATGGAGACAATGAATACTTCACAACAACCTCCGCCTATGTTAAAAGCAAGTGCTGGCGAAGATAAAGGACTCCAAATTCCAGTTCGATAAATCACAATTGCATCTGTGAAAGTACACGAGTAATGTGAGTCAATAAAATTTTGAAAAGATATCTGTTTTAGTCTCAATCTTTGAAATAAACCACTTGCGGTCTTTTTTTAGTGTCTACGAGTATGTTGTGTTAATTTACTCAGCAGATAGTTCAGTAAATGGCTTTTCTTGCGAGTCCCAAACTGCAGTCATGGAGAAGTTTTACATTTCCAGTCAGATGAGTGATCGCGATCACCAGCTTGTCAAAAACCCACGTAATGTTTGAGTGGTTCGATGAAGTCAGTAAGTCCAGCTCGGCTGAAAAGTCTTGATCATGGTGTCGTCTGTGAAACTGAACAGAGCGATATTGTTTACTCTGCTTTTGAAAGGACCGGATAGGCTGAACAAAATTCTCACAGATTGTGGTTGATCACCTGGGTATAACCATTTGGTCGCGCCTAGTTCTTAGTTGCTGATGTTGTGTTTATCACAACAAACTTACAAGCATGATAGCTGGAATGCAATTTTCGGCCAACAAGATCATATGCATTAAAAATGAACCCTAACAAGGGCAAACGTCGATTATAGCGCTTCATCTTAAAGTGAGCCAGCCAGAAGGATTAATTGAATGTAGAGGCTGCGATCAAACGTAGATGTCGTTCACTTTGAGATAACTGAAATCCTCGGGTCCCTGGTGAACATTTGTGGTTCTGTCAAAAACACCCAACTATGTCATACAGTAAAATCCTCACGCCATTTATTTTGTAAGTGTCAGTTGTGTGGACTTTCTACTCTAACTTAATATACCTACTTCGACCATTTGTTGGGACGACTACCACGACGAATTACGGATGCGCATTAAAAGGTTTCTTAACGCTACTTCTTTGGATGAATCGTCACTGCAATTATACAAACCTAACATAAAATCTAATGGTCCTCAACAGCGTTTTCTCCACTTCCATCGGAGTGTGAATTTTACTAAGGACATTCTACAGTGAGCATACACTGGTCGATATGAAGTAGTGTAACAATCCATTCGTTTAGAACGCAACCACATTAGAAGCGTATTTTTAACATTCATTTTATAAGGTGCATTTGAAACATGAAGAAATGCTCTCCTGTGAGATATGTGGTTGGAGAATGCAGCCGCATGAATCAATTTCAACATTAAAACGTATCAATCGCCTATATTACTGAATCGGCATCTTACAACCCAATCAAATTTCAGTTGTTTACAATTTATATGATCAAAATTCGTTTGTCAGGTGAAATGATGGTGGACTGTCTATGGCGCTCACAAAACGTCACCATGAGCCCAACACCTTGCCAAAGGACTGCACAAGATTGATAATACTGACGATAAGGTATTTGACCAGTCTCAACCACCAAAGATAGTGCTAGATAATATTTTCCGTCTTACTAAAAACTTCAGAATGCGCTTTGCAGCCTAAAAATGTCAGGTGCTTCTGCAGTACTGCTGTGATCACGTAAATTTAGTGTTGGAAGTTTTGGGGGTTTCAACCTGTTTGTATACGTAGAAAGTTGAAACAGCAACTGCGAAGGCACAGGAAATGACAAAGAAGGTCAAATCTGTAAGGTTGGATCATTATCTCTGGCGACAGAGGCGCCTCTCTGGAGCTTAAGAATTTTGTGTATAAAACAACTGTGTGGGTATTGCAGCTTCCAAATTCGGCAGCTCATGGTGGACGACGTAAAAACTCCTCAGGTGTTTGAGCGTCGATGTATACGTCTGATCGTTTGCATCAAATATCACCAACGGATGAGCACCCAAGAGGTTAGGAAGGCGGGTATTCGGTGGTGGTTGCCCAACGAGTTCTTTCGTTAAATCTTTAAGTTTGTGTAGACTTAGCTGATTAGTCCACTTCCTCAATATGGTGTTCAATTGTTCTGTATGCCCAGCACTTTTTCTGATGCTGGAGCAAGAGTCGAGGTGAATAATTGGTCTGGTTTGGAGAAATGTCATTCACCAAGGAACTGGTCAGTGTACGTTGGGTTCATCGTCCGGGCTGGGGTCCTCGTAACTCACAGAATAAGCGGCTTGAGACTGTTGGGTTGGCTAACAATTAGATTTAGTGGTTTGGATGTTTGTTGTTAAACAAGTGCACATATTAACGACTGGCTGCATCTTACGAGTGTTACGTCACCGCCTGTCATAACATTTTATCTGCGAGTGGTGGTTCAGGTTGCGAGCTGCAGCCTGGTGATCGGCGTACGCATAATCTGGGTTCGGGGTACGAAGCTACGCACTGTAGCTAACTTCAGTAGGGCGCTGCCGGCTTCCTGGTTGGGGTCCGAAGGACACTGAACGCCTTTGGTTGAGGAAACTGTCTGATATGGCGAAGGACAGAAGTTAGGTTCGCTGGTGTTGCGATGTAATTTTTCTTTCTCACTCTGCGTAATCCTTGTTTAACCAATACTATCATCTTCTTATGGCACGTCCGCAACCCCATGTGGCTTTTTACTTGTTGGGTGTAAATATATACATACACTTGGTGATGCGTCACAGGCGATGTTGTGAGTTATCTTGTCAATGGCGCCTTACTTTCATGTACTGCTCGGTTGTTAGTTTTAAAATCTGAACTTCTCGGTGTTGCATTCTCGGACATAGATAGTTATTTTCAATGATGAGGTCTCCCCTCTCCCCTTGTTATTATTGGCTAGGGTCCGCCTTTTCTTCACGGTTTTACGACGACTATTTATTAGCATGGTCCAATGATGTAGTGCAGTCTTTAATACTAATGTGGAATTAAGCTGTTTCTGCTGCTTTAGGAACCCAGTACGATCAGTGTAGCGTACGCCGATGCTATTTGTTAAGATTTTTAATTTGATGGTTGCAGTTTTGGTAACTGTGATTATGACCTACAGAGGATGGAAATATTCTTAACGGCTGAACAAAGGTGGCAGCTATGAGCCGGGCTAGAAGATAAAGCTCGAGCCACCGCTCACCCATACAGCAACATCATCATCGTTATTACAAGTTTGAGGCATAGTGTTACCCAAGTGTGGAACCGTGCAGTTTCAAGGGAAGAAGGTATTTGGAATGTTACAGTGTTGGGACATCAATTTCAGGGATTGGAGCGCATTTCATACTGACCAGCACGGTCATTCACCTTGTTCAGTGTGATCTGTGTATCTAAAGTGATTAATAGAAAATGCATGAAATGGAACGACAGTGTGTACCTTGGACACAATGAGTTGCTTCCCAGAAGATGCGGTATTGTAGGAAGCTCTTGGCATTAGCGTAGTGTTTGGACAACGTCGGCTGTAATGATCGTTCAAGTAAGTATAAGTCTTCAAATGAGACCATGTGATACTACAAAAAATAACTGGCCTGACACGGCGTCCTTACGGAGCCCCTATAAAGGTCGCCTGACTGTAGGACACTCACGTCGTTGTTTAATATACAACACTGATGGTGAGTGACATGGCCATGTTGAATTCGGGAAATTATGTTTGGTGGATCGTGTGGGTTCATTCCTGTTGTGCATTGGTTGTAGTCAGTACATCCTGGTTGTGATAACCTTTTGCACTTAAGATTTCAGAGACCTCTACATTAGGAAACGCCGTGAAGTATATCCAGACAAACCACACCATATATTACGCGCTATCTTAACGGACCAGAGACTAAACCTTAAAAACTACATTGGCAGATGTCACAAATAGAAAGAAACATTTCGTCTCGCTCATCAAGCGCCTGCTAGAATTCTGTTCGAAAAAGATTAAATGAGACTTTAAATGAGTGACTGTAACAACCGACGCGGATGTCGATGTTCGACTGAGTTAAGTAGAAAGTAGTGATAAGTAATAAGGCGTGGCATTACAAACCATATAGCGGAGAAAGTCTTGCCCTCACTTGCCGGTAAACTACTTGTCTACCAGGTGTGCGCATGCTGATGTCGACTGTCTTTAGAGGTTCCGGGAATGAAGTCTCATCCCTTTCACCTCTAGAGTGATGCTTCCACCATGGTTATAGAGCAGTGTCAACCAAACCTGTATTCTCGCCAAGGAGATTTCGACGGTTGAAGGGACAAACAACAATGCAGATGAATACACACCGTTTCATGCGTACTTAAGCCCTCCGACAGCCATCCTGGGCACTGTACACAAATTCGTTTACAGCCCATAGGAGCCTGGGTAACAAGTGCACAACTAATCGTGCAGCAATAAATTTTAGATTATCTATGGCGGTAGACCAAAACCAAAATTCGGCACGAATTTCCCATAGCCAGTGGAATCAGTTTTTCCAACCAGAAACACCCACGGAATTATTACCGAGTCATCCACCGTGCAGACAATCTAGTCGATTCTACAAAATAGGTGTAGCTGAAGGCAGCGCAAGCTAGCACGATTATCAGACCAAGCATAACTTTGCCACATGCTAGTACTTACCTTTATACGTTACGTTTTCATCCACCTAGTTTAAAAACACGCTTTCATCAACTGCTTCCATGAAAATTATGTTAATCTAGGCAAAAATCTATAGAGTAATAACGTGCACTGGTGGTCTTTTTGGAGTTCCAAAACGCCAAGGCTAAGAACAGGTCTCGACAATCTTTCACCCAGACTTGATTCTGAAAATCGATCAGCATCTGCAACGGCGTTAAGAAACCTGACAGCTCGCATTGAGTTGTATGCAATCCTGGTTCAAACACCGGTAACAGCCATACAGCAATGGTTGACAGTTACAGGTGACTACGAAAAAGAGCTTCCGTATAAGAGAGAACAAGAGAATAGTAGTCAATTCATGAAACCCGTGAGTATAGATCGGAAACAAATTGCGCCTTTGCTCTGCAAACAAATATCAGCAACACGGCAACAGCCCAACTGTGATCTCCAATAAACTGTGAACAACTGAACCCGACCACCAACCACCTTTCCAACCGTCCCCTGTTTGAAACCGAGTAACGAGACCCCAACCAAGAGGCATCCTAATTGACCTACTGATGTCTTCAATTCCTTGTGCGAAGTTATCACTTGCACATTTGAAACCAGTCTGTCGCAACACCGACAAGGAATGCTTGTGAAGTAGATGCATCCTCAACACAAGGACTAGTGCATCACAAACCATTAGCCACTGCGTGTACGCAGAAGTACACAGTCATGTTGCCAAAAAAAGAAATGTGGTAGCCCTTCACCAAATCGCTTGTCTACACCTCCAAAAGATGAGAAGCTAACTCAAGTATTAGCAATACAAATATATTGCATGGGTCAGAGTGGGTACAAAAACGGGATAACCACAGCGTGGACTGTACACGAAGTCATGATGAGCAGAAAAATTAACAGAACACGTTCTATGAGAGCACAACATACACGATGTTTGCATCGATGCCGAAAGGCATTAGTACCAAATCTAGAAATACGCAAAATGGAAGATGAAATCACAAGAAGAAATCAAACTATTTACAAGCTGCGTTAACCAGCCAGATTAACTTGATAGCAAGCACGAAATCCGCGTGGTAAACCGAGCATCCGCCGAGAGAGAAAAACAAAACTACACTTTTGAGTGGATTTGGAATGATCGACAGACTGAAACCACAATGTTTATGATGATAGGTTGAGAAACAGATTCGGCTCAGACTAAAATCTCACTGTTGTAGAATATGAACGTCGGTAAAAGACGTATCACAAAGGGAGTAGGACTAACATTGAAGGTTATTCACTGAGGATGCATGCTTGGATCAGTAACGAAGTCGGACAAGTTGGAAAAGTGAGCAGTGAACAAACGGATAAACGATAAAACACAAGGGTGCACGGTGACCTCCTCAAAGGCGCATGTATCATACAAGGAGATCGTTAGCATGGTACGAAATGGTACTCCAAGCAGTGGGCAACCCTGAACGGTTTACCATATGAAAACAGCGATTCATGATGACAACAAGCTGGTCCCAATGTTAACCTTATTGTTGTGGTCGACTGATGGACACAATGGTCCGTGAGGGGAGACGCAATATTGGCACGTTCTGTTGACGGCATAGTGTGTATGTTGACAGAACTCGGCCGTTTGTGGGTATAACCCTGCGACGCTGAGTTGAAGATATAGCCGTATGCGAAATGCGAACTCGATCATAATCAGTGAATCGATCGCTAGTCCAAGTGTCACCATGAGTTTGTTCGTTGTCATTATTTGAGATGGTGTGGTTACCGGGTGGATTTTGTTTGGAAAAATATCCATCCAACTCTATATTATCCGAAAAATCACGCAAATTCACGTATTCAAGGTTGGGGGGCATGTTTTTAGTGACATGATTTTTTAAATAGGTCAACCTAGGTACGAAGGCTAATCGCGAATGATTCGGCAGGATCTTCTGTCCGTTAACCAGAACGGGGGAAGGATTGTAAGGCAGCGACAGGGGTACGAAGTGGCCCGTCTGCACAACAGCTCGGTCCATGGGCAGCGAAGGCCTGGACAAGCTTTTGTCACCAAAATTAACATTTGCAAAAGCAGGGTATGCAGTTATGGAGTCCGTATGTTCTTGATCACTGGATATATTAGTCTGTGTTACGTACGACTGAGAGTTGTCCAGCGAATTACCACTGTCAGTGACTTGATGCGAGAGGGTCATATCATCCAGCTCAGAAAAATAGCCCGCATTCTGCGATACATTCGAAGAGCCACGGGTCACTCTGCAAGAAAATACAACATGAAATTCGCTGCGTGAACAGAATGTCCATTGTGTGAGTAGAGATTACAACTATGACAAAAAGATACACATCGAAAACCAAACAATACAAACAACTCCGATAAATTAAACAGAGGCAATAATAAACACGATGCTCAGCCGCATTCTAGAAGATGCGCAACCAAGTAAACCAAAGTCTCATGGGCTGAAAAGATGGATAATTATCAGTAGTATCATTGATCAAAACGAAGTGTTCACGTTGACCATGGAGCTAACATATTCAACGGAAACAGTGCATCGTGAACAAACAGACGCGACCTTAGATATTACTACAGTCTATCCAGACGAATGGCTGGGTGAAGATAATCGTTATAACATGAAAAACTGAGAATAAGTAGATCACTTACCTGTATCGAACTTTGGCGTGCGTCATAATATGGGATTTCAAGTTGGTTGACTGCGCGAATCGTTTGTGACAATTTTCAAAAGGACAAATATATGGACGATCTCCAGTATGAATACGTACATGAGTGCGAAGGTTAAAGTCCAGTGAGAAGCGCTTGCCACAACCCTGATGCAAGAGAGTAAACACTATCTGTGATAGGCTCGAATGGGGGTAAAGAAAACAAGAGCGCCACACAATGTTGATCAAGAAACACATGTTGTCATCGCTGAACTATACCACGGTTGTTATGGCTCAGACCACCGCTGACCTCGATAATTAGTCCAGAAAGAAAAGATTTAAAAGAGTAAATACACACGTGGATCAAATCAAATAATCCGTTTGGTGTCTTAGAAACATAAACGATACTACTGCTGAAAACAGGAAGCTTCTAAAGTACCGGAAAAGACAGCTGCTCGTGAATGTTCAGTGAAACAGTCTCGCAGCTCATAGGCAACTAGTCAGCAAGAGTACATGACTCAGTTCTTTACATCAAAACTTACTTACACAGGTACAATAGACGCAAATATTTTGGTGGGATTAACGCACATGAGGACTATTAAGATAACGAAGATAAGCCAAAACGATTACCGCACTTCCCAGAAGACTAAGCAGTATCACGAAAAAGGTTACCTAAATACGCGCAGTTGTATACAGACAACCCAGTGGCGTTTAATGCATCAGAATTCTCGTGTTCGCTAGCAGCAGATTAAAATAGTGATGGAGGTGAACACCCGTTGGTCAATTTAAAAATTGCTCTAAAATAACTTGGACTATATGAACGAAGTGATATGGCACAAACTATGTTTATAATTTGAAGATGAGATTGACAAAACACACTGCCAGATAGTGACCTTCTTCACTAGAATCATCGGAAACACTGAGACGTGAGTTACTATCCTAACCCCGACAGCGAATTTTTTCAAAGGTATATACCACCAGCAGCACAATAACGGTTTTAGTGCTTATCATTGAGTTTCACACTCTTCGTCGATTTTATGAAGCCTAAGGGTCGCAGTCTCCAGCTAGATTCATGTACGAGTAGAAAACGAATAATACCAAGGGCAAGTGAGAAAAAACTATGCAGTGGACAATTAGGAAAACCCATCCTCAATTCGCACTTAATCAGGCTCAAACGAAAATAGGCAGTTAGACAAGGACAAAAGTTATTCAAATGTACGGTTTAACAACAGTAAACTGATCATTTTACCAACCAAACATTATCTTGCACACAATCACCAGATGCCGGCGTTACTCAAACTGTGAAACTGAATTACAGGAAAAATAATTTCGGTTGCGTTCCGAAGATGGGTCGGGTGGACACAGTGTGAGATAGTTGAGAACATTACTTCGTTAGGGTTAGTATTGCTAAGCTCGAGTCCAGTTACTTGACGCTGTGACGAGTGTGGTTCGCCTTGATAAGAAGCGAACGTGACGAGAAAATAACCAATTTAGGAGGATCTGACAGCTGTGAGATATTATTGCCGACTAGACATGTGTTTCATTTGGTAAGCTTGCCTACGTTATTATCCCATTACATGGATCTCATATACTGGAGGCGTCGAACAGGACTAAGTCGGTTAAACTAACGAAGCATAACAGAGGTTCGAATGTCCAATGGAAACTACGCTTCCTTCAAAGACAGTTGGAAACCATAACCCAATGACTAGGGTTATGACGAGATGGAAATACACACGGTGGAGATTCTGCCGGTGCTACTCACGCTTTGGATAAAGGTCACACAGCGATCTAAGAAAGTGTAAGACAAAAATCATCCAGAACACAAAAGACAAGACGACGTAAATAGACAGGAAGCTTAAGACTTCAGAGATAAACACCCTAGATCAATTAATTCATTCAGAATGACCATAGGCGTGATGTAGCAACAGCGCTGCTTGGCCACCTCGCAGTTATAGCACTTGTTAGTGACCCCAATACATATTGTTCGATGCGGTACGCTATCACTTGACATGCGCAATACATGATCCAATCAACGCACTGTGCAGTCTCAGTAGCTGAGTAACTGCTCACACACTCCGAATTTTCTGAAATATGCACTGGTGAACGACCGCGTCGTACACACGGTCATCCCACTTGATGTGGGTTAACTGGACGACACAACAATGGTTAAGCACCGGCCTATTGGTATATTCGTCACAAACAGACTAGGTTTCTAAATCCACATCATTATGAAGGACAACGTCTCTTTCACTACAAGGCATAAGTAAGCTTTCGCTGTTCCCGCTTATCTCATCAGTAACACTAAGGGTTAATGGAATGGTGCTGCCGAAGCATGTCATCAGTTCCAAGTGGACTACCTGCAACAGTGGACACAGAAGTAACACTGTACCAAGCCTGAAGCAACAGGTGGCGTTTTAAGCCGGGCCAGACGGTACCGCGACTAAAATGGTTGCTCACTGCAATACTGAACAGGAGTGGAATAAAACAAAGCTACCAAGAAAAGGAGGTAAAAAACGGGATAAAAATGGTTAAACAAAGAAGTTTGTGGATGCCAGCAAGCCGTGGTCTCAGGTGCGATAACACTCTGGACAGTGTATTGTATCGATTAGACCGAATGTTCGTAAAGTCATTACTGAGCGAAGAGAAGAGGCGAAGAGACAGGCCGAACAATGTCGACCAGCCTCTTCTTACCTATTCAACTTTGCAGTAGATAATGCCCCAAGGTGCAAATATGATGGTGTGAAAATGTCCCCAAACAATCAGCTTTGCGATACAGACAGTAATGTTGTAACGTGTAAGGGTCATCCAGGACAACACAACATTTTAGAGTAATTAAAGGATTCCTTTCATCAGTTTTGCGTGGCTTTTGTGGAGGCCTTTCTATGTGGGAGGTTCACATTGACCATTTGCGACCACGGGTATGTCCAAAGCATTAGCGGTATGGTAAGAATACCGCGTCAGCAAACGACGTAGTTTGCTGGTGTGTCTTCGAGAGGGAAGAGCTTCGTCAACCCCTGAACATGATGATTCCGTCTCAGAGGTTTCGTTGGATCGCATGCATTTTACGAATGCGTTATTACCGCTTGCAAGACCTTGTTTTGTTTGCAAGTAATGGGGTAGGCAGGAACCGACAGTCAGGATGCGATAGATGAGAGCGTCGACACTAAAACTTGCTTCAGTACGACGTTCCAAAGCCAAAGTACCTTCTGGACAGGCTGATGGCTGGTGTGAGTGAAGGAATAAGGGCATTCCGGGCTTTTTGGCTGGGGATAATGAACATCTTTGGTTAGGGACATCGTCTTATATGAGAGAAAAAAAGTCAGTGACGCACATGTTGTGAATTACCGTGTGCACCGATGTAATGTTCGTCTCCCATTAAACCTTTCCATTTCTTTACTTTGTACAATTCTTGTCAACTTCCTATACACTGTGACACGGTTGCTATCTAATGTGGTCTTTCCTTTGTCGAATATATATATATATATATATATATATATATATATATATATATATATATGTTAGATGACATTCGTTCAAAAACAGATGGCAGACCGTTCGACAACGAATGACTGTGAGTAACGACCAATGTCCGGCAGAACCTGATCGGACAGCTACTATTAGGGAATAATTCTGCCTCAGTATCACACTGATCAAACAATACAATATTTGTCAGCAACTGTGCGTCTGCATGTGCTTAGCGAGTCTGCAGAAAGGCATCAGGAAATTCATCACTGTCGCTCCCAATAATCATCATGGTGAACTCACTGTCGAAATGGCAGAGGAAATCACTCGCCTTATGTCATCCTTCAAGAGCAACTCTTCGCTCAACATCGAACTCAATCCGTGCATCAGTCAGATACCACTGAACAAAGGCACGACTCTCACTGATGATATGGGGGAAACTACAGGCTGACTACCAAGAAAATGAAAATGTAACAGGCTCATGTTCTCGACACACACGACGATAAGTCATGGACACTGCATATGCATCAAGAACGCCAACACAGACTGATTCGTTGGTAGCAAATGACAATACCTAGATAAAGTGAACATTTCAGGCATGTTCACTTTTCTCGTCATCATCATCATAGACAGCAATACATCAGTGGTTCACAATGATGCTTAACTGCCACACAACCAGGAAGAGGGAGAAGAAACAAATACTGTTCAGGGAGAAGAAAAAAGGGAGAGGGGACCTGGTCACTAAAAATAGCTACGTCTTTATTCAAACATACAACATCAGAGTGTCTATGTCCTGCAAACAAACGACCGAGCTGTAAGTGAAAATGAAGCATCATCAGCAATACAGCTTCCTTACGGCTTTCACTGCCCCGCGTAATTAGGTGCACTCACTTCACAGACAACTCGGCCAAACAACGCCACTGAGCTCGGTTAGCCGTCACCTCACCTAAATTCTCAAGCCATCGACTCTGTGAGTCGCGATGGCTTCAGCCCGGAAGACGAACCCGATCTACAGTGCCCAACCCCTTCGTGAACGATTTCATTTGTCTACGCCAGGTCATCGCCGGTCCACCTCGCATCTTGCGCCAATCGGCCGCAGCGTCGGCAAACAACTAGCTTGCATACTTAGTACATGGTCTAATCATCTAAGTCAAATGTTTGACAATCAGTGCCAAACACCCGCTTCCTAACCTCCTAGATGCTTACACTTTGGTGCCACCCGATACGAGCGACTGAACACAGACATCGGTGGTCAAACACACAAAGACGGTTCACGTCTTCTACCCTGACGGGCCAGGTTTCGCTGCCGTAAAGGAAGATAGCCCTCACCGTCGTCTGATATACACAAACCTTACGTTTCAGAGAAATACTTCTGTCGCCAGAGGTGCCTCGGATTAGTGAATACCGCCCCAGCCTTAGAAATACGCGTCTCTATTTTATTCCCAACACCTCCGCCGCCGCCGCTGATGCAGCATCCCAGGTATACAAACCAGTCAACAACCTCCATAACTTCATTACCTAACATTAAACCTATGTAATCACCGCAATCTTGTAGAAGCACTTTGCATTTTGAGACTGTAAATCGCATTCCGAAGTATTTAGCAGAATGCGAAATTGCGTTCAGCGTTGCCTGTGCCGTTTGACAGCTGTCAAACAGCAACACCCTATCGTCAGCATAATCAAGATCAGTCAGCCTCCCACCAGATAGGAGGTCCACACCGGCATCATTCAAGTGCCGCAGACAGTCCTTCATTATTTCGTCCATGACGAAATTGAACAAAAATGGTGAAAGGGGACAGCCTTGACGAACGCCGCTCTTGGTGCTGGAGCTGTCAGACAGTTCACCGTAAACCCTAACCTGAGCCGAAGTATGGGAGTAAAGCGCCGACAGTATGTTCATATACTTGGTAGGTACACCCCTGCGTTTAAGCGACTCTAAAAGTGTAGATCGATCCACAGAATCGAACGCACCAGAAATATGGCAATTGTTGGCCGGCGGTATACATGACGCTGCTCCAAAATTTGACGAAAGGTAAAAATATAATCCATACATCCCCGGCCAGGACGAAACCCTGCCTGTTTTTCTCTAACGTTTAACTCCTGAACTGCAGTGAGTCGACGAAGTATAATGGAGGTCAGAACCCTAGAAATGACTGGGGTCAAACTAATTCCCGTGGTTTTTGCAATAGCTCCTGATAATCTTTTTGAATATAGGAACCATTATCGCGTGACCCCAGCAAGGAGGGATGGTCTGCGTCGTCCATACAAGTTGAAACAGCTGAATCAAGGCCTGGACTAACACCTCTCCACCTTCTTTAAAAAGTACTGCAACCAGATCATCTGGACCAGCAGTCTTAATGCGGCTGAGAGCCGAGATACAATTGCGAACCTCAGTCTCAGTGAGTGGTTCTAAATCTACCGATCAGAGCGTCACATCACAAGTTTGTGGAGGCAGCACGGTCGAAGCAGGAGGTCAGCTAAATTGACCTTCAAAGTGTTCCCCTCAATGTTCTAACCTTCTGGAATTGTTATTATAAATTGGTGTGCCATCTGTCTCGCTGACAGACGGTCGTCTGGGACCAGTAGCACGGATCAACTCAAAGAGTTTGCCACTGTTCCCTGAGGCAGAACCGATCTCCATTTCCTTAACTCTGTCAAATAACCAAGCCTCCCGATCAGCCTCTAGACTACGTTTCAGCTTCTTACGGATTTCTCTTCTAGACTTATTATGTAAACTACCAGGAGGAATCTTACGTTCGGCTTCTAACAACTCTAGGGATTTATTTGAAATCCAATGTTTTTTAAACCTATATATCATGTGCCGCATACTATAGTAACTGCTTTCTGAATAGCTTGTGAGATTTGTGTCCGGCAGCTATTAGGATATTCGGAGTGAGTACCACTAAGGCAGCTTTCTAAGCTGTTTTGGTACTTATGCTTTACCGATGGTAAAGCCAATTTCTCAACAGCCAGACGTTGTTGTCGGTAGGGTCGTCGACCAGCAAAAGTAAGAACAAAACGACAACATACCAATACATGATCTGAGTCCAAGTACGTGCTCCAGTAAGAACGACAGTCTTGGATGGAACCTCGCCACCTGTAACTAATAGCTATGTGGTCTATCTGAGATCAGGCCTGCTTCGGAGAAGGCGGGCGCCAAGTATAGCAATGACACGCACGATGCTTAAAACTAGTGCTGGCTAAAAATAGCTTATACTCAGCGCACAGCTGCAACAAGCGCCCGCCAATATCTGACCGATGTGACGCTATCCCAAACCTACCATCTAAACGAGTTTCGGCCTCATCAAGTCGACACACCTTGGCATTCATATCTCTCGCCAGAACGACTATATCAGAGCCACGTGACGACCGAAGGAGAGAGGCCAGATCCGAGTAAAACGTGTCTTTGACGCCGACGTCACTACAGTCAATAGGAGCGTAAGCAGACACTAAATAAATTTCTGAAAGTCTTGCGTCTGGAGCTGGCCTTAACGGAACCTGCCAAGCGGACAGCACAAAGTCTACTGTTAACAGGAAACCAATCTGTCAATGAAGCTGCGACCGTCGAGCTAAGGACTATACCTACTCCAGCCTGATCCGTAACAGCGGCTGTGGAGTCACCTGAAATGTACAACCAGTACCGGGTAGACAATACGGGTGCTGTTAGTTCCATACGCCGACTACTGTCCTGGATTCTAGTTTCCGAGATGCAGCAGATACCGATATACAATGAGTCTAACGTTCGTGCAAGAGCAGCCTGTTAACGTTGAAGGCACCGATATTAATTCGCATTCTGGGTCTAAGCAAGGGACGAGGGAGGCCTGAAGCTGAATGGCAAGAGACGGAACTTACCGGCTCAATGTTACCACGGTTAGCTACATCTTTTACGGGACCTGTGGAGTAACTATCAGAAATGGAGGTTGGGAGAGGCCTGAGAACTAAATTGGATAGGACAGTGGGGGAGGGGTCAGCAGTAGCATGTTTTCGCCTATCCACCCTGCTGTATGCAGCAGACAGGGCAACCCGGTTTATACTGCGAGACGGTCGATGCAGTATGGAATTACTGGTGTTGTGACTATTCATCGTTGTGTGTGGGCTGAGATATTGCCAGTGCGCCCATACCTAGGCAGGAGAACGATTAGGGTTCTCAACCAAAGCCTTTGGCCTAAAAGCCTATACCGCAAGGCAGCGGGGTGGGTGGCAGTGTACCAGAACTGGTATGTTTTCCGGAAGAAGATGCCAATCTTGTTACAACCCCCAACCTAGAGGACCAGGAGACTGGTTTGTCCGACCTCCACCTATCGGTCTGCTTGGCATGAGTGACTCTATCGATGCGGTGGCCACACCGTTCAGTTTGTCCCAATAGATCATCGAGATGCGCAAGCTGTCACACCACGTCAACGTCCAGTCTTGTTGTGACGGCCTTTTCTCAACCAAGGAGGCTTAGGACAACTGGGACATGTGAGACAAACAGAGGACAGCAGAATACTTTACGACAAACAGCAGTCAGTTGGTCACCGGCTCCAGACCCAGTTTTGATATAAAACTAGTTATATCATCGTATATCTTGGAAAGAAGAGGTAGCGGATCACGACAAACGTAAGATGTGTGAAGGCAGGCATGCGCAAAAAATGATTGACAAAGAAACCAGCTATGATAGAAAAAAGTGAAGGCCTCAGAGACCTAAACGGACATAGGCAACAGCCAACAGTGTGTCTCTCCGGGATGGGGTTGCACAAGTACAGTAGAAGTTGAGAAAAAATTTTAAGGGTGCAGTATGTTGAAACGGACGGATATCAGACTGATTCCTCATGCCCCCATGTATGTAAATTCGATTGAAGTGCCGAAAAACGACCACCCAGCGAATGGCTTGGTGTAACCTTCACACAAGAATTCCGAAATCGATAGCGATCGCCTTAATCGAAGGCCAATTATCAAACTTCTCCACTACACAGTAAGCTGGTACGTCAGTTTCGCTCCATTTTAACTGCAAACCTTTGCACCGAGTTAGTAAATATTGTAGAGGATTTCCACTCCCGGGGAGAACATCTGTCATCAGAAGGTAGCGGATACGTGTCACGCTGATCTTGTGAATTCGTTTATTCGGTCATCAAATGAGCCACTTATCACGTTGTCCAAAGGAAAAATAGTCCGGTGCAAACTTGCAAAGGTTTGTGCATATTTAAAAAAGCAACGGTCCTTCGATCGGCTCATTTTATGATTATTCACATATTACCCGCAAACGCTGAACTTAAAGCTCCTCTGCAGAAATTTACAGAAAGCTAGCCGACAGGATGAACTACTTTAGGGTAAACGCCAGATAGACAAACCGAATGCCTCTGTTTCAAAGAACGAGTGACCGAATTGGAATTCCAAAAACACTCGTTCGCTCCTATAGCACAATGGTGTTTGTTACGCAGCCAGTGATCAAGGCACTGTAAGGTCTGGATCTGAGGACATTGTGTACATATAGTAGATACAAGGCGTTAATGATGCATACACAAAAGAATGTGACTATATAAAAACGTCATCCGAAATATAATCAACATTAAGACTTTGAAAAAAACAAACGCCTGCAAAGCAGTAAGATTGTAATAACAAGTGTAACATGCAAAAACTGGTACTATATCATTAGAACCTAGTGTCAAAAATATCCACTGTCTGGTTGAGATATTTTACACTTTAGTGACAAAAGGAAACAAGACTAAATGCACAAAGAATACACACAACGGAGTTCTTTTGAACACAAATTAGTTAAAGAAATTTGTTGGCTACAAAAAACGTACAACCGACGCCCGTACATCACAAAGTTATCAACCACAAAGACAAGCCAGACTAGAAAGTATCTGAGTATTACACTCAGAGTTATTGGTGCTAAGAACGTCAGTCAACAAAAGTTTCACAAAAAAGGTCCCCCAACCTTCTAAGTTAGGCAAAACAGGACATTTTAAAACCAAGCACGAGGTTTTGCCCCAGCATTCCGACAATTAAGCAATAATATCAATCACCGACTTCGCGATGATACTCCAGCCGACTGTCTTAAGGTATAACATATGGACAAAAGTTCTAGGTGAAAACCCTCAGTGTCTTAGGCTCACTGACCTGATGACATCCCCATTTCAGAAGCGAACAGACAATGATGATGACGATGGAGGGGCTGGCGTTAAACTCGCGATTAATTAACTCATCCAGGAGTATGTGTTCAACAGTCAGAGGGATCGACGTACAGATTCAACTGACTGAAATGGTAGCGTGGAATAACGCTTCCTCGAAATAAATTTGAACAAGGCTGAGAAGTCTTGGTAGGGCGGGATCAGGTAGATACAGAAGGACAGAAATTGCATCTCTTCGAAGTGGCTCAACGATATGAGTAGCGCTCACAAACCAGTGCGGTTGCGCGATTTGATGAGACGACTAGGTCGTGCACAATAAGGTCACTGGAGTAGTCATCGACAGGATGGCTCCGTCAGAGGTAGTAGTACAGCTCGATTACCGTTGTCGCAATAGCAAACACTAATGACAAGCTCATTATCATCACCATATCAGCAATGAGCCTGATCAAAAGGTATATGGCTCGAACTGCCGCTCATCTCAACAATGACGTAGAATATCCCGGAAGAAAACCCGAATAAGGTTGGAGCTCAAGTTATTGAAGCGTAATAAGGCTCCTGGTCCAGACCTCCTCCCTCCTTCCCTTTTCAAGGATGGTGGGGAGAGGTTGATATCGCAACTGACAAAACTCCTCCAGACGATCTGGGAGAATGAAGAGGTGCCTCGTGACTGGTGCCTATCAACAGTCATTCCCGTTTTCAAAAAGGGGGCCCGAAGTCTATGTGACAACCACAGAGGTATAATTTTGGTGTCAATTGCGTCCAAGTTACTCACTAGCCCCAATCTACGTCGGCTTACTAAGCCCAGAGAAGGCCAGATACACGAAGAACAGGCAGGATTCCGATCCGGTTGGGGGTGCGCTGATCACATTTTCACCTTGCGACGGATCTTGGAAC
>LUCH01005295.1:0-10198 GCA_013368495.1 Paragonimus heterotremus | reverse complement strand
TGATTGGATTCGTCTCCTGTGCTGAGGCCCTCGTTACTCAGAGTCATGGCTTGAGACAGTAGGTGAGATGGGAGTCGGCCGAGCTCAGTGGCAGGAATGTTGCCATTGTTTGTGGAGTGAGTGAATTTAATAACGCAGGGCAATGAAAGCCGTAAGGATGCTGTCTTGCTGATGATGCCTTACTTCCACTTACAGCTTTGTTGTTTGTCTGCAAGGTGTGGGCACGCTGATGTTGTATGTTTTGAATACAGATGAAGTTGTTTTTAGTAGTTAGATCCCTTTCGAACCCCTTATTTTCCCCCCTCTCTTTTCCTATACAGGGCTTGCTTTTTTCTTCTTTTTAATTGTGTGGCAGTTAAGCATCAACGTGGAACATTGATGTATTGCTGTCTGTAATGATGATGATGATGAGCCACAGTAACCAAAGGTAAGACCAAAAGCTAAAACGATGATGGCGCATGCACTCTAGGTCCAGCCGAGAATTTTATCTGCCTTAAAAGTCGTACTACAACCAGTGCTGACGTTGAAGGTCTCTTTACGCATTGGTTGACTGTCCGACAGGCACTTTCTAACTCGAGATATTAGTGTGGTACTCGCCTCTGGTTAACAGGCAAGGTGTACAGTGCAACGGATTAAGGATTAACGTTCTACGGCTGTTAAAATTGACCACTTTATGTTGATGAGGTTCGTATGTTATCCGTCTCTGATGACTGTCACATTTGGAGTCCGTATACAGTGGCCGTAACAAGTGGGGTACCGTTTAGGGAGGTTTGAGCGCGGCCTACGCATACGTCCCCAACACCTACCATATGGTGCCTTGTTTGCACTCTGCAGGCGTGGCTGGATGAAACAGGACGGTGAGCAGACCATGACTTCGAGTACAGGGTTTCTCAGATGGAGGCAAAAAAATGCAGAACGTTAGTGGCCACAGATACCAAAGGACTTGGCTGCAGTCAGCTGCGTGCATGTGACAGTCAGCCAGTATTGTACAAGCACCTAAAGGACTTCGACAGTTAATTGCTTGTAACCTACTTTCACTGTCTGATACACCCAGATCTGTTCACTTCAATTCTCGCTGCGATAACTGACTAACACTGACCACTACGTCAAAGCGACTACTTCGTAAGTGGTATCATCTTTATAAAAGAAACGGTTAGATTTGCTAATAGTTCAAGTTAGTTTACCTTGTCAATTTGATAAAACCTTAAATCTGTGCAGTCACAACCTGGATAATAAGAACAAAATGATTTAGTGCGAACGATCCACATACATTAAACACGTTAAAGAACCTCTCACTACAATCGGGTTTAAAGCTCGGCGCTACCTTTGTCACGTCCAATGGCGCCGAAGCCTGAGTAATCCCTGAAATGTGATCAAACATGAATAACAAGCTGTTATCATCACCTAATTTTAGCAGAACAAAAAGATAGCCGTGCATGACTTCAGTGTTCGGTCACCAACCAATCACCTTCGGTTATGTCAAGCGATTAAAAGGTGGGTATGAATGGGAGACATTCGACATGGAAGAGTCCCACAATCATGTGACTAATTTATCTGGGTAGACAACGTTTTGAAAGTTAGATCACATGGTCGTAAGTTCGATTTTGCTATCTACTGAATGGCAGACGCTAAAAAAACTAAACAAATAACACAAATAAGAATGCGGAGGATACAATGAAGGAGAATATTTCAATTGCAAATACATTTTCTATAGCGAGCAAATTGAAATAGTCAGCTGTGGAAAGTATTTCAACCTGCTGCAATAGATCGTCAACATCCGGTTGCTCTGGCTTGATCAGCAACAACGGCAATATAACACACTAATACATAACTGCCATAAAACCACACAAAAAAAACGAACGAATACCTAATACACAACACAGACAAACAGCTGCAAGATGCTTCATCTCTCCAGATCCACAGAATCAACTGAATAACGACAACAATCACACACTGACTCCAACTCGCTAGCATTTCACAACTTTTCCAACCTATACTCTATAGGCCAAGAGGCTCCAAACCTCTAGGATGAACACGGCTTGCCGTTGCTAACTCTAGTAGTATTTTGCTGATATACTGAATGACCATCGCGTGCATTAGACCGGTGTGTCAGAGGGTCAACAACGAGTGTGCGGCGTGGCAAACACATGGTCGGCATTCACAGTGTGACCTAACCAGCAAAAACCATGCCACCGAAAACACGTCAATTAACGACGTTGTGTACTAGCGGACGCCAGTTACCGCGTGTAACTGGGCAAGGATAACAGCGTTATCAAGATTTTCAGCTTTGAGCCGTACCTGTGAGTACTATAGCCCCGACTGTAGTTGATCCAGAAGTGTGTGGAGTAGCAGGGGTGATAGATACACACAGGTGGTATATGAAGATCAAAAACAAACCAAAAATATTGTAAGCCGAATACATCTTCAACTATTAGGACACACCCCACAGTGGTAAGATAATATTTTACACGTAGACCTAAAAACCTAAATTTTAAATATGGGTTCGAAAATCTTTCGAGAACACGGACGAATAACATGGTGAAGTGCCTACGGGCGTGTAAACTGAACGGAAAAACGGTGAATGAAACGGCGGGGAACGGAACGATGGTCAACGGTAATGAACAACGGACTACGGAGTACACGCAGTGAGTTAGTCTCTTCCCGGTCAACCCATCCAACCGAGGCTAGCACATGAACAGAGGGAAAAGACTGGCCTTCAAACAGAGCTTCTTTATGCCGCACAGACCGAAGACAATGTGGTCACAAACCCGTTCGTATTTACAGGGTCTGCGACTAGCAACAAAGCAAGGTCAGAAGGAATGGACCAAGCAAAAGCCCAGACAGTATTGTTTAGGCGTGTAGTCGGAATGACAACAGTTGTCATGAGGATTGAGGACGATCGTGAAGACTGGAGAAGTGCACGACTATGGGAACGGCGAAGGTCACTCACAAGTGTATTTTGTTAGTCTTTTTGTTACATAATATTTTCGGGGAACTTGCGACTTCCCTGACAGAAGACTATAAAGCCTACAAATGTGAGTTTCAATACCACTCACCACACCCCCACATTTTTTTTATACGGCTTCCCATGTACACGGATTGCTCCGCAGCCTAGGTAACTGCGCTGTAAAGTCCATGACTAACGTCACAGTCCACCTTGTTCAGACATAGGGTCATTATTGCTCACACATTCGAAGTCATCTACATGACTAACAATCGACGATAACTACAGTTCACTGAAGATGGCCACCACTCCTGTCATCAGGAGGACATAGTCGTCAGTGAGAAACCACCACGGTGAACAAAGTTTTATTGCTCTTGCGTGTGTTCTTGTGTGCGTGGTCGTGCCTTCTTTTCAGTAACTTTGTTCGACTCTGTTATATAAACACCAACACAACAGTCTGTTGTTATTACTTCTGTTTACAAACATACATGTCAGTTATAGGATAAAGACAGTAAAATGGTTACAGCACACTTTAGGGCAGACTACCTGTTCTCTTTTGAAAAACCAGGCACGAAATACCCGCACAACTGGATGGCAAAGGAACGTGCTGTATTCATAAATCTCCACCACTCGGGAGGTCGTAAAGATGTCGGTTGTTGATTACCGAAGTTTGCAATACATATTACGTCCAGTCTTGACGTTCGGATCTAAGTACTAGCCCATCACGATAAGAAAAAATATATACATTCACAGCATTCGATCACTGTTGCTTCTGCTGGTTGACGTGGACAAATTGTGCGATCACCGAAACACATTATCGGCTCGGATATGGAGAATCTGCAAGCTCGCGATCAAAATAACGTCTGTCGCGCATGTGTTTGTTAATGCGGCCGCTGACAGTAAAGATGAATAATGAGGTTACCAGCCGCTGGCGCTATTAATGGTTGAAAACTATGGCCATCTCGCGATGTGACATGAAGAGGTGTAACGCGCCAGGCGAAGATACGCTACCGGACAAGACACGGTGCCGCAATTAATGATCAACTTGTGTTCGTAAGATTATCGAATTTTTTACGAATGTCTAGTGCATTTTTGTTTACTTATTTCGTTGTATACTCTGTGTTAACTGTTATTTCGTGTACTATGGTCGAGACCAATGACAACTGGGGGTGTGAACATGACACAAGACAGAAAAATATACGCAAGTATATATGCTTGGTTAAAATGCGCCCAAATGCAACTCCTTTCGCTTTTATCAGTTGGATGACTGTCGTGTTACATGTGCATGGCCGACACAGAAACGTTGTGCAAAAACACAAAACAAACAACTATGATTGTGCAGTCGTCAGGGCAAACGTTATATTGAATAAGTAAAAGGGACCATGTGAAACATCATGTCACTCAGTTCAAAGCCCACGAACCAGGCTAGTGAACCCATTCGTTTTGTTATCTTCTGCATTACACAACGCCTCACTCTCGTCTGTAGCTCGGTTGATAGGCTACAAAGTGTAAACACTGACGCTGAATGTTTACTTACACAGACGGTATTAGTAGTTAGGCCTTATCTCTCTAATTCCTTCTACCTCCAGACTGGGGCCTGCTTCATGTTCCATAGTTATACGGAAGTTAGGCATCGGTGTGGACCACTGATGTATTACCGTATATGACTACTATAGTTACTCTAGTCAACGTCCCACTAAAAGCGACTGTTGCATCATCCAAGGTTTGTCTCAGGTGAAACCAGTTTCCACGAGGATTGCGCGCCTAGGTCTAGTTCATCTGCAATGACAAACCAAGTCACTCGAGTATGACATAAACATTAAGCGGGCGAAACTTATGCAATGTAATACACAGTACGACGACGTCGGACGTATTCATAGAAGAAAAGAACCGTCGACATCCTGCCCCTGCAAGCGGAGACAATTCTGAACTACTCTATAATCATCATGAACAGCGATAGTTTAAACTGACGTTCAACTGTCATACAACCATGCGGAAAAGAAACAATCCCAACTAGTGATCGAAAAAGGAAAGAGACGGAACCCAAATATTTAAAACGCCAATGATTAAACTAAAACATTCAGCACTGAAGTGTTAACATTCAGCAACGAAACCGCAAATAAGAGTACAGTGTCACCGGCAGGAGATCCCATGCAGTTTTCACTACCCGGCGCCACCAATTACACTTACTTCACAGACAACCCGGTCAAACATTGTTGTTTACGCTACACAGACCGATTAGTCGACATCTCATTCAGCATCTCTAACCACCATGTTAAGAAATGAATCAAACCTATGGTAAACTACTCATTTAGTGACCGATTTTTGTTAAGAACGCCAGTTAATCATCTATCCACTTCACATCTTACAGCAATCAACTATGGCACTAAAAAAACACACAGGTGACAAACGACTAGGTGGCACCCTAAGTATATGGCCTGACCCACTAAGTTTGTGCATACTTAAACATTAAACGAACGCACGAACGAACTCACTTGGTGTTTATTACCAAATACCTGTTCACTAATTTCATTGTAGCTATCCATTGGTGTCACTCAGTGTGAACGACTGGATGCAGAAGGCAGTGATCAAATATTTGAAGACCCTTTCGACCGAACAAGTTTTGTAGCCCTAAAATAACACGGCTCCCACAGCCACCTTATGTGTGCAAAACCTAGGTTCCAGTGGGATACTTCTCCGTCGTAAGAGGTGCCGCGGACCAGCGAATACCGCCCTGGCCTTGGATATACCAATATCTATTTCACTTTATTCTTCC
Source organism: Paragonimus heterotremus (assembly GCA_013368495.1). Classification (NCBI taxonomy): domain Eukaryota; kingdom Metazoa; phylum Platyhelminthes; class Trematoda; order Plagiorchiida; family Troglotrematidae; genus Paragonimus; species Paragonimus heterotremus. The sequence continues at coordinate 4,478 of LUCH01005295.1, read as the reverse complement.
ACAGCTTCTGATATAAATTCTTATATGTACAAGTCGGCCAGCAACCTCCAAAACTTTACTGTTCAACATGAAATCTACGTAATTACAGCAGCCATGTAGAAGCACTTCACACTTTGAGGCGTATCTGGAAAAGCGCAAAAAAACATAAACTGTCCGTACTGTCTGAGAGTTGTCGGACTGTAGCACATAGCTGGCATGGAAAGAATCAGCTAGTCCATCACCAAGTCCAGGCCGGCGTTTTGTGGGCGCGGTAAACGGTTTTCCATTATTTCGTTTCCAACTTTGAACTACTCAAGGAAACGCAACCACAAGTGTACTTCCGAAAGCAGACGTCTGCCACTGTCAACCGCCCCTGAGGAAGCCTTCAACAAGAGAGAATCTTGTGCCGTATAATGCGTAATCTATCATTATTATACCTGTTAATTATTTGGTAGTTTTGGTTAAACTGTTGTACTCTCATTGCCAAATAAATACAGTCCATTGTTCGCGTACACAATTTTCTGTACTTTGACTGGTGGTCAACATTTTCTTCGTAGACATATGCAGAAAGAGGGATATTAGAACACCGCAATAAATACCGCTTGTGCTGCCAATAATTCAACCACAAGCTTTCACGCAATTTCGCCTGAGGTATTTTGTTAGATTATAGTCGTCCGCCTCAGTCGGATCTTTATAAACATACTGCCACAGTCTCGACTAGGTCCACATACAAGTATACGTACGCCCGCATTCGTTTATGGCTCCTTTGTCGATCCTTACCAGATATTTTCTAACAATCTTGAAAACTTTGAACACGAAATAAATGTGAAATAAAGTCAGCAGCTTCATCTTTCGCTTGATTAATGGGTGACTAATAACCTCTGAATACTCAAATCGATAGGGGTCGTTTACGAGGAACACATTCCCAAACGAATTTAAAATCAAGTAAAACAAAAGTAACAGACTTACCGCCGCCATTCAGAAAACTGGTGCTTAAGGGGTGATGGTCGAACCAAAATACAAACCAAATTTAACCATTTCTTCAGAGATCAATCGTGCCTTCAATGTGGTTGACAGATTCAAAATTAATCCAGATTTGTTGTACAGAAATGGGGGGAAAGATTCAGAACCACTACCGTGAGCTGCATGGTGGAATCCTTGCTCAAAAGGCTCCCACACGTTCATTAGCAGCCTCCAGGTAAAAGGATACAGAAGACAAGACGGACGGAGAAAAATAAAACACAAGCTGCAGCTGACTATGAAGGCGTATACGATAATGCATATTGGCGATATAAGTCCAGTTGACGACATAAATCACAAGGCAGACATATACCATGGTTTCATATTCACGGTTTTATCGCCTACGGTCTAGTTTGTGGTTCCCGGTTTATTCTTTGGGCTCCCTCAACGTTTGCATACTGAGACAAATCGGTAAGCATTTCGATCTCGCAGGGACAGTAGACCCATTGAAAGTCAATGTCTGTCACATTTCAGAACAGGAAGCCGGGAAACTGATCAAAGAATCGGACTAACAGCACCCGAATTACCTAAATGACGACTCAGATGACTCTACAATTGTCGACTCAGCTAAACCGAGACAGACACTGTCCTCGATAAAGCAACTGTAAGTACCTTGGCAGAACGAACTCCTATTAACAATAGGACTTCTGCCGCCTGATTGGCAGGCTTTGTGAACATCAGTATGTCAATACTAATCATGGAGACAAGATAAGGGGATGGGACGACGAAAAACATTTTACTAGGCTTCGAACATTAACTCCGCTGCCGCGACATGCCTACAATGTGGTCGAACTGTGTGCGACTAAAATTCGGCTCCAGTGTTGATCAGGAAAAGTAATTCCGAAACGGGATTTATAAAAGATTAACGTAATATGTAAGCAAGGAATTAGCTCTTTTAAAAATAACACTGTTATTAAGCAGAGTTTTGGCGTTAACCGGACCTCGTAGATAAGGAGGTGAATACGAGGAAAGAGCAAGTAGTCTCGCCGACGAAGGAGAACATTGATCACATTGTTCAGTCATCGGATTCCGGACTGAGGACACACCACCGTCATATTCACTGGTCAGTAACTACCGTTCCTTTGAACACAACTATGTGTTTGACTTAGTTGAGTGGACTCAGTATCAGACAAGTGTGCGGACTGAGAGTGCCATTCAGTATCCAAAACGGCGTATAAAACCGCTGACAATGTTCACTATTATCATTTAGTTTTTACATGCACGAAATAGTGACCTACCAACAGCACTTAAAAAGCGCAAGACACATCGATGGTGAAACACTATGTGGATAGTAAGATGACGTTCAAGGGGAATTAAAATATACCATTGATTGTATCAAGTACACTGGGACGCGTTTTGCAACTTTAAGGTGTAGCAAGAACGCGACGGTCACATGGATCTGATACTAGTTGAGGAGGTTATGCAAGGTAATAACTGTTTTGTGGATTTAAGAAGCTGTATTAACCACAGTGGAAAGAGAGGAAGTGAATCATAGGTTCATATCTCTCAGGCTAAAGCAGTTACCATCAGCCAAATACACTTTTTATGGCAGGCATCTCCTACGCCTAACGGTCGCCAATGCAAGGCGACCACCAGGATGGTAGTGCAAAATTGTGATGCGTGGTCGTTCAAAATGGATGACGGAAACCACCATCGGATGTTTAACCGTACTCACTGGACGGAACCTAGAAGCAAATGATGATGAAGATGAGGCGTATATTTGGCATTGAAAATCAAGCGAAATCAGTCACTTGGGTTTTAAGGATGAACAAAGGGTTTGACTATGCACTAACGATGTCGACAAGTCGCCTAATGGAAGGAGCACTCTTTCTCCAGGTCATCATTATCCTAGACAACAATGCGTCACTGACGTTTAACTACAACCATGAGGAAAAAGCAAACCCTACACAGAAAACGAAAAAAGATGTGGAGCAGAAGGATCCTAAATGCTAAAACCAACTACGTCCACATTCAATCAATCAACATCAAGGTACGTACACCTTGCAGATAAACAAACGGGCCATAAGTGAAAGTAAGGCGTTATTAGTAAGACAGCTTTCCTGCGGTTTTCACTGCCTTGTGTCATTGAGTGCACTTACTTTATAGACAAACCGGCCAAGCAACAACATTCACGCCCATGAGCCCGACTGGCTACCATTTCACTTAACGTCCCCATGAATACTCCAGGTCACAGCCATTCGGCCTCAGGTCCAGGGTGAACAGACGATGACATCGCCACCAAAAACAGCAACACATCAGTAGTTTGTTTTGCTACATAACCATGAGGAAAGAAGGGGATGGAGGGGACCTTATTCGATACGAAGAGATGGGCAACGTTAATACTGAACTAGCTGAGGTAGGTCGGTATCGCTTACAGAGTTGTGGTCATCCTGACTTGAATAGTGGGCACCCGGCGATGTACGGAGGGAAATAACAGTCAACCGGATTTAGTGCCGTGACCAATTTTGCTGTGTGACTAAGTTGTCTGTTAAAAAAGGATGTTCCTAACAATTACAATGAGCTAATGAACATCACCTACATAAGCTGATAGACAGCATGAAGGTACAGCAAATTCCAGATGTAGCCGACGACGTACACGCCATCGAGTCGAACTGATTCACTCATATAGCCAGCCGGTTTCATTTTGAAAAGGTTAGGACTAAGATAATGCACATTAGGTAACTGACTAACAGAATATACTGAAGTTGGTACACTGTACTCTACAGCATTGAAAAAAAAATCGACTAATCCATGTATTCAAATATTCCTGCTTCCGTGAAGAAAGCAAGAAAGAGTCAGATGCACTCGGCCACCAATTAGAATGGTTCCGGTAAGCCAACTCTCTCAGAAGTGCCACTCACTCGGCAGGTCAGTCTTGAAGGTCCGCGCATGAGCACTACATCATAGAGAAAAGGAGCATTCTGGAAGACGACTCGTGTGAAGATAAGCATAAAAGGGAGCAGGGGGATAACATGAATATGGTAACCGTTTGATGACTCTCAGTCTTTCTTACGTGAGATCGAGGGGTTATACAATGCTGTATTATAAGACTGCTCTCAGCCATCCCAAAAGCGCAACAAGTCCACTGATGGGAACTACCAATTTGAGGTCGTGAACTAAAACTGTATGCCATATAGGCACAACACCAGAAGAGAGTAGACGTCTGATATTTGAACTGGCATTAGACACGATGGATTCCCAACTACACGTGATTCTATGCCATAAGGCAAGAACTCCCTGGGTAGTTCTCGTCCGTTTGCCATTTACTGGAACGAACGTGAACACCTTTCTCTTTATCTAGATAGTTACCACCATCACATAATTTTAGTTGGCCACTTTCAAAAACTCATCATCATAGACAGAAATACATCAGTGGCTCTCAATGATGCTTAACTACCACACAACCAAGAAAAAGTAAACCCTGTATAGAAAAAGAGAGAGAAAAAATAAAGGGACGGGAAGGGACCTGACTACTAAAA
>LUCH01005294.1:24391-37233 GCA_013368495.1 Paragonimus heterotremus | reverse complement strand
ACAGAGAGAGAGAGTGTGCAATGACAAGACCTAAACCGATAAGAAAGATATATAAAATGTAATACAAGAAACTTTTCAGTATATGAGTGTATGCTAGTGCATTCCAGAGAGGATAAAATTGAAAAACAAAACTCAAAGTTGAACTACGAAAAGATCAGGCAGACGATTCATCATTCGGTACACCAACAAGATCACAGACACCCAAGTTTCTGAAAAGTGGAGCGGATTAGTTGCGAAACAACCATAATCTTGGTCGATGCAATAAGTAAAAGTAGAATGGATATCCTGATATGACTTACCCGAGTCCAGCGTAATCATCGTCTCTTCACCGACGGTGCACTATGAATACGCTGGTGACCTACTAATCCCAAACGGCCAGCGCATTCGCGGCCACACATATCGCAGCGCCATACAGTCATGTCACCACGACCTATGACACTAATGGTTCCCTTGCATACCGCGCGCTTACTATTCGAATACATACATAGTTACTCACGACGTATTATTACTGCCAGATTCCGTTCACTTGTACATTACTAAATTGTGCATTTCGTATCGCATCAGCTTCAATAACCCAAAAGTTCATCAAACTGCTCCCTACTAAATTTTGTTTTATTTCTGCCAAAACTATTCTTCCAAACGTTGAGTTCTGTTTATTTATTTCGTCAAAGCAAAGTGTAAGTGTAACGAAATGCAAACATTTCGGGTTCCCCTTAACGATCGTTAAAGTAAAATGAACAAATTCATACAAACTGAATATAGCAAAAACAAGTGAACGAATCAAACAGATAGGTTCAGTGGTTCACAAACTAATGATACTATCATTGTCATGGCAACTAGATTGGGTGCATCCGCGTGTTCTGTGCTCACAACACTGGTCGATGTTGTCTGACTGCCAATGCTTAACTAATCACTGGCAGCTTCCGGTTACGATTACGTGACATTATCTTAAATGACTTGACCGGGTAATTTATAAAATTCGTTGGACTTACTTTAGCGACCGGTGAGAGTAAATCGATATGTTAACATCTTACTACATATGTACTCTGTTTATGTTTTGACGAGAATGACTGTTATGGACTTGATAGTTTAGAAACTACTGATAAGAGGTGGAGTAGCAGAAACATTTTGTCACTAAGTATGCGTTCAACTTTGAGCATGAAATTCGTAGGGAGTTTCGTCGTTAAGTCCATGGTTATTAGTGATCAAACCTGGAGTTTACCGAGGGGTCAGAATTTTTCATTCTGAGTAATTTTCAACATTTGCGGAGCCTTCTTAGTTTTGTCTCATTTCAAAGTTACCTACTTACTTATTCCAGTTTGTTTCACAGTTATTTGAACATCGTTCTTTCTTAACTTCCATGATCTTTTATCAGCTCTCTGGATGGGTCAACTAACTCAGCTGCACGCTGCGTCAACCATACATGCATGATATTGGTTAAACCAACCCACATGTTGAGTCTAGAATCAAGTGATGTTTACTGGTCCGCACACAGTGCCAAGACACTTCATAAGCGGCTTGTTGACTAGAAACAAAGTGCTCAGTCGCGTACATAAGTATTCGCGAGTATGCCGTGAACTACAGAACGCGATATGTGCGTTCCGGCTACTTAAGTGTTAAAATCTACGCCGATCAATAAGTATGTTCCAGTTTCGTATAATGTGTTGCAATCTACAGAACTGTGACGGAAAATACCATGTCTTGACACATCAACCAATGTATTCTCATTCTGTATGTTCTAATTTCTTGACAAGCACCTTGATGCATTTTGCGATGTATTGGTCCAATAGTGTAGAAATGTGCCGTGTATTCGCATAAAATTCTTTATTTGTTGTAGAATAAGAGACAGCTGGAGAAATGCCACATCCTTCACATGAATCAGTTAGATTGTATTCCTCACATTCAGTCCACACGTTGGTCTTAACAACTTATCAGACAAGTAGTTTGGCAGATTTGACAACTTAGAAGAGATCCATTTGCAAAAAGTCTGGACTTCAACTGGATTCCAACCAGCGACAGAAACACCATGCCCAAACGCGGCAAGCGCTCTACCAGCTAAGCTACGAAGTCACACCAGAAGCTCAGAGATTTCACATTTGGACCTAGTTACCCACCCAATTAACTGCGTCATATAGAATTCACCAAATGATCCAGCCGATTGACTGTCCAAGCAGGATTTATCGATCAGTTCGCGTTGGAATCCATCAACGCCACCGATCGGCATTGATATTAGTGTTTCTGTCGCTGGTTCGAATTCAGCCGAAGTCCGGATTTTTCGCAAATAGATCTCTTCTAACTTATTAAACGATGCTGACTAAAAGCTAGCGATATCCAGTGATTGTAACAGCAATAGGTTTCCACACACGTACATGCAGTTATCTACTGTTCCTGTAGAACGGAACACTGTTCAAGTTGTCGCATAGACTCTGGTAACGTTTCATTTTATGAAATATAACCTCATTTGGTTAACTGTTGATATGCTCAACGAATTTTCTATGCAACCAAAAATAGCTACAAGGATTGGAAAGCCACTGTGTTGTGTACACCCTAAAACGAACCATCAGCCATTACAAATAACGTCTGATACATGTGTCACTGAGGTATAAGCGATATTGACATATCCAACCCATCCAGCAGAAGTCTGAATGTAACAATGAACAAACGGGTCTTCAGCTTGGTCAGAGATATCGCCACATACCCAATTCATTACTTACTTTAGAAGCGTAATCTGTCAACCTCGCCGTTTTGTAAGTAACCGCGGATTACTATGAGCCAATTTGACCTAAATTGAGTGATTGAATTAATCGTCCGTTACCCAGAGTTCACATAGGTCACGATTACTCGAGCATTTCTATAGGGAATAAAACGATACATCAAAATGCATCAAGTGCCGGATGTTGTTACATAGTTTGTTGAGCGCCTGCGGCAGGATATAGTCAAAACAGTTTAGCCAGACCTTTGTTCTACTGACCTGTTGATACTCTCAGCTTGAGCTTCGTTCAAGCTCGTCATTTTGCAGCTTACTGCCCCCAGGGTTTTCGTGGTTGTACGTTTGCGACTGATGAGAGTAAATGAAATGTTAACATATCGCATCATATGTCTTCTTTCTGCTCTGATGAAGTATTTAAAGGGATCTCATTGTTTCAAATGTTATCCGTCAACCAATATCCAAAAGCCTTTACTGAAAACATAGTTGAATGCGTGTCGACTAAGGAGGAAACGAAAGTGACCGAAACTTTCCACTCTACTGTGCAAATACCGTACCCTGAACGAACCTCTGAAAAAATTCGCTCAGTCCTCTCTGAGTATGCAATTTCGGTTAGACAATACCTTAGAATGACTGGTGATGCACCTTGAGAATCCACTCTCCGTAGGCGGCCAGACAGACTACGTTTACGAAATCACCTACTGTGATTGTAATGCCAGCTACATAGGAGAAACAAGCAGACAGCTGAACGTACGTGCTGCTGAACACAACAAGTGTACGCGATTCCCTCCAAATGGCGCACACAATTTTCAATAGCTGAAGAAAGATTCAGCTATCGCATTACATGTACTGTTCAATAATCACAACATGTTTTAATCAAGCTTGAGTGATGCATGACGGTCTGCACTTCCATGTGGAGCGATGCTGTGCTGAAACTCTCACCATTTACACTTGACAGATGTGCGGCAACCGCAGTGATAGCAACCTCCTGTCTGCAGTGGGGCATGGACTGACAATTAACACCGGACACAGACGTGTCTTATCTACATCAGTCTCACCCTCAATTTATGGGCAAGGGATTCGACCAATCTATTCAGATGCAACACAATTTGACCTAACCACGACAAATCCCACGTGACCTCTGCTCCTTTGATAATCTGATTTCGATTACAACACTCCTGAGGTGTTTGAAACGTTGAGTATTACGAATTACTCTTATTGTTGTGTTCTTCTCAATCCGTTTATCAGAAACATGTTAAACACTACGTCCATTCGCACCAAATTTGATGCCGACACCTTACTGTGGGTTGAAACTACTGTGTTACCGCACAAACAAGAAATATAACGTAGGGCGGAAAACGCTTATAATAAATCTCTAGGTGAACCACTTAAGGACTGCATGGATATAGGTATAGCAACCACTGGAATAATCGTGACCTTGACAAGACAGAAGGGTGAATCAACCCACATGACTACATGCGCAGCACGTATACACAAAGCGGGTGTGTGTGTGTGAGAAAAGGTTTGAGGTAAATCAACCACGCCTCAATACGCCAGAAGCCATTCGTTGGTTAATGCAACTTACACAATGGGCATATGAGTGCCATCGCACAAGTGTTTTAGTGACCCGTCTAAACCTTATCTCGTTTCCAATCGGCTCACCAACCCGCGCAAGTTACACTAGAAACTGAAGTGAACAACCATTTGAGCTCTGCGGATGTACCGGTGCGCTCCCGTACTGACGGTTCACCAAGGCTCTCGATAAATGGGAAAGAAACACAATTGTCGGTACTCCGAATGCGATATTTTTATTCCACTCAGAACAGTGAGAAAATGTTTGGAAATCACTAACGCATATGAAATGACATTCACAAACCAGAGGCTTTTAGAGAGAGTTGTGGATCATATGAATGAGGCTGATAAGCAACATCTAGCAGAAAAAAGAACGAAGTATACGGTATTACCATTCCAGTAGGAAACACCAACTTAAATCATCGTTTTGTAGTTATCCAGTGCTGCTAAGAAAGCAGCTTTGTCAGTAAACAATGTAGCTGTTTGGACTTCACACCTGCACGGTGTTTGTGCCTGACAGATATACTGTATGTTTCTGCAGTCTGTAGAAACACTTATATTAGTAGCAAGATTAACCGTTTATTTAACGAGTCTGCAAGCCATCCCTAGCTTGGGTTAAAAGTAAAATAATCGGATCATTCAACTAAACAATGCTATCACATCCGGTTGATTCAGGACACACCAACTGTGTGATTAGTGCGATTAGCTCAAGTCGGGGATAGCGAGGTATCCAAATCTGCGAACTGACGAAGCAATCGAGGTTGAGAAGTCTACCTCTGTGCTCGCAAAGATGTTACATCCAAGCTATTACTAAGAATTTATTCTTCATTTAAGACTGTGCAGTTGTCATCCGTTTGTTTACAACGAACAATGCTTTCTCAGGTTTAAGTTGCTTACTATCACCTATCGGATAAGACATGAATTCCTTGTTTGTAAGGTTTCTGTCTGTTGTAAGTACATTTCTGGAGGTTTCAGCAGTCTCTTTTAGCAAACTGGCTCGGTTCACAAGTAAGATGTAAGCTCGATGTGTCCTTTCAGAAAGTTGTTTGCCTTTAATTCTTGCGCACAATCGAAACAAGACTGAGCCAGAGTCACGAAAACAGCAAACGATATATTTCAAATTTCATTGGAAAACGGTCATTGATTCTAGCCCACATTAGGACAAACGACGGTGATTATCGTCTGAAAAACGAACGCATAAAATCCACCTGAATGCAGAGATTGAGTGGCCGATTTGTTCTTTGGAAAGCAGTCTCGTTCGTTTCAAGCAAACGATCGATTAGTGTCAGTCAGCAGTAACACAGAAATCAGCTAGTATCCTTAGAAATACTACATTTTCTTCTGTCGTAACATTAGCGTTCACTGCCATATTTCATTTGACATACTCAGTTTCCTTGTTCAGTTGGACCTGGAATCATCTTCTGCTGACCAGAAGTTTTTTTTAACTGGTACACTTCATGCTAGTTTTTGTGCATGAACTTGTAAGCCGTATACATCAGCTTCATCAATCTGTTTGTTTTTATCCGCTCTTTTTGTTGCGTAGGATTTAGAACTTATTTATGTAAACGGATGAATTACGACACTGGATCCAGATGTTTAAGCTTTCTATGGTTTCCCAGGAAAGTTCTGTAGGGTACGCATCAATTAGAATGCGTGAATACAGAACCAGTTGACACATTATTCCAGGGGAAACGGTTTATCATGCATAACACAATACTTATGAAAACCCATTACTGTGACATGCAGTAAACCAATGCCATCCTCACTAGTGGTTTCATTCGGATAATCATAAACACGCGAATTCCGTAAATTACAACTAACCGTCACATATTTAGTGAGACGCAACTACCGACTACTCCTCCACATCCAGTATGTTCACACGTACACTCCCATACTACATTTCATTGAACCCATTCAACTGCGGCATGTTGACAGCAAGTACGAATCCTGCACATATCATCGAAAAAATAACACTGCACTTCCACCATTTTTTTGGAGGTCAATCGTTCTGTACACTATTAACAATCTGTCGACCTCCACGGTGTGTACATTCCTAGTGGGTGGCGTACGTTATGGTAGTTTGACCTGGTGTGGTATTATAGATGTCGGCCACATAAACTGGCAACTTGCGATCCGCGAACAGATCTTCCCAAGGGTTGCTATCCAATTAGTAAGAAGATGTACAGCTACCTACACAATTTTTCCACTGGTGCAGCTTTCCGCTACTGACGTAGTATCTTGCCCAACAGAAGCCTGAAAGAAAGAAAATGTCTCGCGTGTGGTAATGTTACAAACAAATTTGGCTATTTCGATCTCGAAAATCGTGGTCATTCCTTGCATTTCTGCATTGTGCGCATATAGTGCAGTGTCATCTGCGAACGACAGGATGTGGAAAATCAAATTAAGCAACCGGTTTGAAACGCCGGAACGCCCAGTATTCTGCAGGCGACCAGCCGTGAGATATTTTACCGAAACACTGTCCTCCGAGTATTGAAGAGCATATGTTAATAATACAGCCATTGATAAACTAAGTAGGGTTGAGATCAAGACATCACTCTACTTCACACCGGTAACGATTTCGAACTCACCAAAAGGTTAGTCCACACACCTGCACCTTCTTCACATATGTATGGAACGTTTCAATTAAGTTTATGAACCTACCTGAACATCCAGACTCACTAAGAACTACACATACGTATCAGTAAAGTCCAGTTACCAAAGAAATCAGTTACTTCCAAGTTGAACATCACCCATAATTGACGGTAGCTGTCGCATTCTCATAGACTTTCCAGTCGACCCTCTTCGAAAGTTAGAAGCACTCGACTCGAGTTTCGCTCTCATTAAAGCTCGTCAGTAGTGCACATCCTCGCCACAGCCGGGACTAGAACCCCGAACACGCTGTTCATGAGGCAACCGTGTTTACCACTGTGCCATTGACCTCACGTTAGGCACGATCGAATTATCACACTTACAGTGTGAGTGATGTTCGACTTGAAATCAACCCAATCCCCGACTACGCATCAGTAACCTATGTAGCTGATCGTTTGTTGTCATTCTCACAACATGCATCCAAAATGCTAAATTCTCCAACCCGCCTTCCTCAGTCATTGATTTTCACTCACATGCCCACACACTCGTTACTGTCTGCCAAATCGCTCCCTCACCACCCTTATGAATGTGACCTAATTACAGGACTTCATAACAGTTTCATCGACTTATCGGTCTGCCCTAAGGCTCGATATATAGCCACACATCACACCAATCCGATCATATTTTGTCGGTTCGTCCCTGCCTGTCATATATTTGTCATATATTTGGATCGTTGACAGCCTATTACGACCGATCGTCGTACATTGGGCCGCGAACGCAGATAAATTGAGATTTCTTTCTTGCACTTGATCATATTGTCTGTATTAATAGTGCCATATATCGAGCGACTTGATTTGGTTCTGTTATTTGGTGTCGTTAGCTATTCGTACATCGCTCAGCGTTAGTCGGAAGAACCTACAGGTTGGGACGTGTGAAACAATATTGCACCAATGAGATTGAATTCTCCAGGTGTTTCAGTGGCCGAGGGACGTCCAGGTTGGCAGTTACCGAATCAACTACACTGGTGTAATCAGGACACCGAGCGGTTGTAGTCCAACGATCAGTGGACCTGAAACTGTGACACGTCCTGGTTTGCAAACGGCTGTTCTGCTGGTCTGAATTACCATGTCAAAGCTTCCCGATGACACAGTCACTCAGACGGTCACCGCAAGCGGTTTTTTAAGCCGCCATTATCCACTGTGTAGAACTAAACCTTATACTGTATACCTTGAGCACTCTGCCACTAGCATAGACATCGTGCTTTTTGCCATGAAATGGAACAACACAATCTTTTCTCATGAGTCTCTTCTACGGGACAGCTACGCTTAAAAGTAAGCAGAAAAGTCCTCACCCAACCTATGGAATCTACTGAATGATCCAGCAGTCAGTCAGCTGGATCACTTCGTGGATTCCATATGACGCAGTTGGTTATGTGGGCAACCGAGTCCGAATGTTAATTTTCTGAGTTTCCGGCGTAGCCTCGTACCTCAGCTGATAGACCATTTGCCATGTTTCGGCATGTTGTTTCTGCCGCTGGTTCGAATACTGCTAAACACAACGTTTTTCGCAACTGGGTCTCCACTAAAATAACTACGGTACGTTGTACACGTATTTATTTGTGTCATCAACCAGTACCTAAAATGTGTTGGACTTATCTGGCTTCTTTGATGTATAACTGGCATGATGTGTTCAGTTAGTCGGAGGCATGGATTGCTCGTCATTCGCTAATCGTAGGTGAATTTTGGGTATTTATCCAGTCTTCACAGTGAAAGTCTTGAAAATCGCAAAACAGATTTGTTGCCTGAAGTTTTTCGTTCGTTTGCATCACATTACTGGAGCAGTCAGACTACACAACTTACGATAGGAATTCATTTTGTACGCTCTTTTCAGTTATAACATGTGTGGTTGTCATGACAAAAAGTCAGATGAAATGGATCAATGTCTAGATCAATCTGCATCGTGAGTGATACTCATCGGTCATGACGAAGACCTCTGTTCCATTATCGGACTTTAGGCTTAATCTCTCTATCCTACTCTAGTTGCTGAAGCACACTCAAGTGTCGGCTAGTGCGACAAAATTTTTGTGTTGGAAACTGCTGGCAGTTGTATTACAGATGGGTTGACTACCAAGAGTATACGAATAAGTTGGAATATTTTTTCGTGGTTTCTAGCACATTCAAACCTGTCACCAAAACGGATAGTATGCTATTGGTTGTAGAACACACGTGCCGTAGGTCACATCGTAAATGCCGGGGCCCCACAACTTCGCGGTTTATTCATAGTCCACAAATCGGGTATTCTTGTGTGACCAAGTTTAGCATAGCATCACTCCCTAACGTGAACTACTCAAAAGCCAGTTGAACATGCTCTGAACACTCGCAATCACCCGAGACTTATAGGTTAGAGAAATATCTCAATGTTTATGTAAGCCTGACTGTTTTTGACAGTGGCAAAAATGCATCACATTAAGATTACAACAAATAACTTCGTCTCAGAAATGCTAACGATCACAAAAACAAACTATGATGAAGCGGAATAGAGTCAGAGTTTAGAAGGAAAAGCCCACCTCGTACACAATAATCAAACATAAAACAAGCTAACTTTAACAGATAAATGGATTGAGAATAATACAACGTTATGAGCAAGTTGTAATACTCGTTGTAATACTTGCTCATAATTTTATGTTATTCTCAATCCATTTAATAAGAATATGTCAAACACGATACCCAGACTGTTTGAGTTCATTGGTACTAAATTTGGTGGGGATATCTTATAAGTGATCAATTTAACAGATAATGATTTGCTAGCGCTGAAATTTATTAGTCGTACACGCTTTAAGCTATTCAGATGGCCTTTGGCGTCCATAAAATCCTAAAATCTCTGAGAAGTGAGAGTTACCTTTCTAGGATCACTGTACTCATTATGTTGCCTTTTGATTGTACATGTACTACAAACCACTAGCATCAAAATTAGTGTGACGATGAAGATACATTAGTTTCAATCGTTTTATAAAAATCTACGTCATCCCTATTATTGTAGGTTACGTCCTCCTCCTAACTATTCCAATGCATGGTTGCATTTTCAAGGTCATTGGGAGCTCCTGTGGTCATTCGTCTATCCTGGCGCGCGGTGTTGAAAGTCCTCACACGTTCTTCCCGGTAGAACCTTGAATTGTGTTTGTAGAAGTCTGTCTGTTATGTATTTGCCTTCACAACATGACTTCCAAACAGCATAAGCACAAGGCTGTGGAATGCTGGGCGTGAGACTCACCGGTCCGACGAAATAGAATAGCGATAGTTCACGCTGATTTGATATTCGAACTACCACCATTAATGGGTGCATTAAATGATTGCCTGAAGCTATTTGTCGCTGACGCTGTCACAACACATTCAAGTAGGGTGTTCCAGTTTGGGCATACTACTATCAACTGAATTCATATGTTAATGGGTATTGCGTTGGAATTAGGCACTTCGTCTTGCTTGTGATCACTTGTATTCGTCTTCCATCTACCGATGTGGTTGAGCCTTAGTGAATGTGATCGACAAGTATTTATGCAGTCATTATAAGGCACAACATGAGGGCTCGACTCATCCCAATGTGCGCGGTGGACTGGCCCGTCTGCATGCTGGATCCTCAGATTGGCTCTTGGCGGAGCGAGCGAAGGTTACTGGCGTAACAGCAGGGAAGCTAATCAACCTAGGCCTAATAAAGTGCTTTTTCTCTCCTCTTTCCGGTTTTCGCGGCGGACAAGCATCTGGACCAGGCAGAGTAAACATCAGCAGAAGGGATCAATGAATGATTGCTCACCTGTGGACTACACACTTCACGTTGTCGTGCCTCCATTTTGCATGTGTTGTTGAATAAATCCTTTCCACAAATCTGTCTGCTCAACTGGGTGCTTGTGTGTATGGCTTTCAACTCACCAGTTCTGTGGCTAACTCTCGTACCGTTCTTTTCTGCACGTAGACATTCTGTCTTCTATACGGCGAATTACTACGGTTCCATTCGCGGAATATTGCACTAACGCTCTTTCAGGACAGAGTCGAATTGGATTGGAAGATTTTTCTCCGTACAAAATTTTCTGAAGCAGGTGCGACAGTCAAACAGCATGATTGGAGGGGCTCCAAATTAGACGGATGCTGGAGGGTCTTATTGAAGAAAAAACTGAAATTAGGACAGTGTGGTGAACATGCATATTTCTGCACTCGACAACGTGAGGTTCTAGTGTTAAGCCTAATTACAACTCAGGTACGTACGTGAGCTATTTACTAGAGTGAAATCAGACAGGTCAGTTTAGACGAAATGGTACAGTAGTGTTATGTTGATGACGTGTGTGGTGAATCCGTTCAGTGGTTCCAACGAAATATTGGCATGTGAATTCAGTCTATAGCGATCTAGAAGTTGAAATTCATCACCGCTGCTGTTGTGGACCCAAGCATGTAACCTCATTAATAGCTGTAATCACACTGTGTGAAACGAACTCCAGTTTAAAGACCAGAAGAGAAAAAAATGATCCAATGAGACCTCTTCCGACCACATGAAACATGTCGCCACGTGATCAGCAAAACGAACGTACCAGTGGTCTTGAAAATCTCTCACTCGGTTACGACTGACATTCACAAGCTGCGGCGTCCTTCTGTATTCAAGACAGGTGTCCTGAAGCCCGCTTTCGTGAAGCAATCATGTTAGCCGCTGCGCCACTGACTTCACTTTAGATGCGATTGAACTGTCACATGCAAGCAGACACATACCCCAATGGATACTAGTCTGACCGCCCGATAATCTCGCAAAGAGACACAGTAACTGCCCCGTTAACACCACTCGGTGGTCCTACTGTTAAGGCTTCATTTCAGGTGAAAAGATTGGACGTTTTGGGCGGTGTTTCGAGCAATCAAATAAGTGATCATACACCAAAATGCTTTTCATCAAATTCCCGTCTGGCCAGGTTAACCTTTTCGTTGCTTGCCGAATGCAGAATTACCAACTTAACTCGTTGCTGGACGACCAAAAGGCCAGCCAGCATGAATGCAGCTAGGAAATGGGCTGGTTCTCTAAAACCATTCGGTTAGGAAACTTCTACGGTGGCAAGTCCTTGGGATAAGTCTTCCGGTTGAAAACCCCGTGAGGTGAGTTGGGATCCGGATTTTATGTCCGGGCCCTCAATTGTGGGACGGTGGGAGTATGTTGAAGAGAACTGTCGAAACTCGTATTGAGTACAGCGTAGGCCGTATCGCGTGACAACGACTATACCAGACGATGAATATCAGTATCGGCTGGATCCGCAATCCACAACAACAAAAACCTTTCGCTATTTTTTACACGTACCACACGGATGGACTGACCACCTGAAATGAGGACGCTGTGAATGTCCTAAGTAGTCTAGACACAAGCGTGTTTGCGGTTGCACCACAGACCCAGCACCTACAGAAGCTATCAACGTTCTGTGGCATTACGCCCCTGATGCCAGATTCCTTGTAGTAAAAACTGTACTAATGAATTGTCGAGATCACCGGGTCACTTGTACATTCGGTCTCCTTGGAAGAGAAAGTTCCCAAGGCCAGGATATTGTACATTAGTCTCACCTATTGTACGTTCCTCCGACTAACGTTGAGCGATGTACGGATAGCTAACGACATCAAATAACAGAACCAAATCAAGTCGCTCGATATATGGTGTCGGGGAAGAACGCAATTCCCCGAAAACACCGTTTTATTTGCCTTCGCAGTGGCCTAACATTACTGATTGCAGTGACCTTCACAGTCGGCACGGTCATGTGCCACTTCACTCATCACGTGCGTTCTCAACCTTTGTGCCAATGTCTGGCGCCCCGCACACACGCACGTCCTTTTAATTGGGACGTCAAGGTACTGTCTGGTCCATTTCTGTCCTTGTTTTCTCATTGGTCGAAAATCCTTTAAATGTGGTCTAGTTTGTGGCCGTCTTGTCTTCGGATCGTGTGACATAAAGTAGCTCT
>LUCH01005294.1:8911-24124 GCA_013368495.1 Paragonimus heterotremus | reverse complement strand
AGAGACGAACCGACAAAATATGATCGGATCGGTGTGGTGTGTGGCTATATATCGGGCCTTAGGGCAGACCGATAAGTCGATGAAACTGTTATGAAGTCCTGTAATTAGGTCACATTCGTAAGGGTGGTGAGGGAGCGATTTGGCAGACAGTAACGAGTGTGTGGGCATGTGAGTGAAAATCAATGACTGAGGAAGGCGGGTTGGAGAATTTAGCATTTTGGATGCATGTTGTGAGAATGACAACAAACGATTGATTACATGAGATCACGAGAAGAAGCGCGACAGGTTCGATTGAAAGGAATTTTGACCTCCAAAAATGTCTTACAATAATCTTTAAAGGAAGTGACCACAGCGAGGAACTAACTGCAGGCCAACCACATTACAATGGTTTGTCAAAAACATGAAGAAGCGATTGCCTGACGATAAGGTATGGGAGCATTTTCTTCTACGTACACGGTTGTCAAACAAACAACACGGATTTCGGACGAGATTTTCACTCATCACCAAATTGCCTAATATTCGAGAAGAATGGACACGAGAGGTTGATAATCGTTAACCATCTGGTTGTCGTCATCCGGGCTTTTTCTGAAACATTCGACGGAGTAAACCACTTAACACCGTGTATGGAGAGCTGTAAGTATGGTATAGTTAAGTAATTGGTTCTAGGGTGTCACCGATTACCTTTACGATCGCCACGTTATTTAAAGCCAAAGGTACTTTTTCTGATCAGTACCGTGCAACGGTGGTGTATCACAACAGTCCATTGTTTTTATTTATTTATGCTGAAAATCAAACATCTTATCAAGTCCCAGATACTGTTGTACGGTGAAACCATAACAACTTGGGCTATGGTAACTAGTTTGACTGAGAAAGGGGGAAGTTGCAGCGTGATTTTAATGTTTCCTTTTCACCACTGGACTACAGGATTCCTTCCAATGCTAATGAATACAAGTGTGACTTAAGAATGATTATTTCAAATGACCTGAGTTCATCATTAGACTGCGCATCAGTGAGTGAGAAGTCGGTACTGTTTGAAGTTTTTCAAATAGACTGTTTTGCGCTCAGTTTCAACTTAACTGTGTGTCTTAATCTTGAAGTAGATATCGAAGCCTTCCGCATCCTAATCTCGTGAATGACATGATTCACAATGAGAAGAACCACAAAGCAGGTTGATGCACGTCATTCACTATCTTATCCAGGTAGATTGAATACACTATAACAGTGCTCAACGGACTATCGACATGCTTGAAAAGACTCGGTCTTAGCACATAGATTCCACTATCAATCTCATCACCAGCTAGTAAGTATGCTTTGAACCGACCCAATCAGCCACCTCGGGAGAACTTACTCAGGTTGCAGCGTCACATTATTCGTTTGACTTGCACGGAATAGCTCTTCGGAGTTCGAGTATGTCCAGTCTGGAACAGTCTATCAAAATATGTCATTGTAGTATAGTTGATAGACGAATTAAAGTACGGGCTTTGCGCTCGACTATTTGGAATCATACAGAAGGGTGAATTCAGGCTGAACCTCTCACTTGCTGTTAATGTGGCGTTTGCTGCAGGTTCAAGTAGTCCTGTGGTATGTTTAATGGATTATGGCTGTGTTCCCTTGCCACTCATTTTCCTCCAAATTTTATCAGTCCTTATCTCGTTACTGCTGAATTTTTGAAACCAAAAATATCAATCGATTTTCTTTTTCGATGTTATTTTGATTCAATGGACCTCAGAATATATTGTAGAGCAATATGGACCGACCAGTATGCATTTTTTCGTACGTCTGTACTATGGATGCGAAAAATAATAATTTCCACTATTTAGTAGACAGAGCTTCAAAAAGAAGTCCCACCGACATTAATAATGCTGAACGACTTAGTCGTCGGAAATAATCATCTAAAACCTTTCTTATACAGATCATGACCACGGATACAGAAGGAACTTGAAACCATAACGCACAGAGGAAAGCTGTCTATGTTTCTGTACAGTTTTAGCAGGATACAAAAACTCAACAGTATTATTAACGACGTTTAACGCATCATATTTACTTTTACATCACTATCATCTAAGAGATAGAGTACCTGCTGAGGCCGACTCCTAGTGTGTACACCAATTCAGTTGTTCTACTGGTATACGCTTCGAGTTACACAACACGCCACCCATCAGAGCGCATCTGTCATCATTATTTGGGGTTGTCCAGTTGTGGGCTGACGTAGTTACACAGGACAGCGATCTCTTCACATTCGGTCGAGAAGGGTTGTTTGGTCCGCTTTAGTGAGTTCACCCGGAGCCGCTCAGCAGTCGCATTTTGGCTGTTGCTGTCGTTTGAACCTCCTCACTTTTTGCGTGAACGGAACCAAACTGTGAACGAGTTGAAGTTGACACGACCATGCGTTGGCAACCCAGTCAGGTATAACTCAACCATGCTTAGTCTATTAATTCTGCCGCACAATGACAATCGCCCCATCTCATATCAACCTTACGTAACTGTGGTTATGTCACTGGTTTGTTTTTAGATTAGCCGTTTTGTTTAACGCAATCTCCCCAACCTTTTAAACCACCGATCTGTCTAATCTCACCCAACAAACTCGCTCATATGTGTTACAATTAGTTAGACGATGAAAGAGCGAGAACAAGCGTGTTTACAACATAGTCTCTTTATGACTCCATCGTTTATGTCCATGGTTTCGCTCAGTCACTGGGCTAGTTGTAGGGTTATGCAAACTATAATTAGGTCAGGTTGATGATTGACGGGCCTAGGAGATAGATGGATACAGCGTGTTGATCGATGCGGGACAAATTTTGATACAAAGTTGATCGCATTCTGTCATCAGAGTTGAAAGAAGACAGTGTGACGTCAATATTTCGTGTGCTCCCACAAGTCGCAAATGTTAAACGCGGAGATTACATGACTGAAATAAATAAGAACACACGATGAGGGGACACATACAATCAGAAGTATTATGTTATCGATGCCATTGCAACAGGATGGATTATCTGAACCATTTTGTGCTAAAAACCTCGGCCTGCAGTTTCGGACAGGCACAATTTCACTACAGATATGAAGTAGTTCTGCGTCCAATTTTGTACATGTAAAGGCCAGTTAATCACAATGTTCCTCGTTGGTTAGTGGACATTTTGGGCCTCATCCACTGTATATGATACATCTTTGCCTAAAAGATTCCATTGAGCTAGTGAGGGCAATTGAAAACGTCAAGGAATTCACAACTATCCCCCTTTGCAAAGCTGTTGAATTCCAGACAGAATTTTCATATAGGATGCCTCAAGGATTCCATTTTACTAATACATAGAAAATACCGGATATAATTTTGAAGGACCTGTATTCAGACGACATGGCTGTGGGTAATCCATCGGGTCCAGAACTAGCTGACATCTTAGGAATACGTGAGCAGCAAACCTCAGAGAATACTATCAAAAGTGGTTTGTGTAAAAGCATGTTGACGATATCCTGGATATTGGTGGTTTTAATTTGTTTTACAACTGTCTTAACTGTGGTTTAGCACTCTTACATGAACTCATTACCAGACGTGGTGATAGCACATCGCGTTAAACGGAATAACACACAGGTTCTTGGGATACGAAATGTCTAGTCGTCCGCAGTAATCAAAGTCAGTCTTCGTGAGATGCTCTCTTGATTCATAGACCATGTTGCCACATACAACGACTCTGGAAAGTCCCTTTAACGTGAGGTATCAAAATTCCACTTATAATGCATGCGTTAATCGGTGTGATATGATTGTCCGTGCATAACCGAACTGACAGATAAGCATGCTATCACCAATATCATTTCTGCTTTGTTTCGTTAGTTTAAAACTGGACAGTTCTAATACTTCCCAATGCATTCGGAAATATATCATTTGGCCCCAAGCCCCACTGTACTTCTTCGGTTCGATACTTGTTGGTACCAAAGTCTTACTGCTCCCAAAGAGACCAGACAGCAAGGGTTGCTATGTTTAAAATGTGTAAAATAGTTTCGGGATCCAAATAAGTTATTATGAAATAAAACTGTTCCACCTCATTGTCGTATCGTGGGTACAGTGGTGCTCCAGCACGCATCCATGTGGTGATAGACGGAGCAGACTCACACTGTCCTGCATGCACGTATGCAGTCAGGCTATTGTCTACCCCATTAGTTATGGGGCGAGCAGTCTATTAGCGAAACAGGATGATGTAAGGTGTACTTACGACACATCTAACCAAAGTGGAAATCCATTGACCTGATCAGGAACGATGTAAATAAGATAACAGTAGACTTTGCGGACAGATAATAGGCAGTTGCATAATTTAGTTTTCCAGCCAACTGCACTGATGGGTCTGCTTATGCACCACTGAACCCGCTTGAACGGCCGTCTCTGTAGAACCTTTAATCAGCACTCTCTACTGCTCGTAAAGAGAGACAGACATCGGAATAGCTTACATTCCACTGTATTCATCGCCACACTATTCCTGCTCAACAGTCCGGATCTGATTCAAGAAGTCCATTGAATAAATGTAGTAACAGTTGTATGGTAAACTGTTTACAACACAACAGAGTGATCGAAAACAACAAACACACAGACATGTGGAGGCGGACACACACACACACGGAAGTAACTGTGTAGGAATTGAGGAAGAATTGTCAAAGGATTGTATATGCACCATCATCATTAACAGTACATTCAGATTCGATACGGATTTGCACAGCGCAGCAGTGGGAACCATAAGGAAAGTAGGACTGCGAACAGCACTGGATGAACTGACGGACGAGATTACTTGATCTTCACATCGACGGGAACACGCGTAGTTACACGACCACAACACAGGCCGAATACAAACACGAACGAGAAGAAAATGAACAGCGCCAGAAGAATATAATTACGAGACCGACTGGCGTTCACTTGATAGACCAATTCTTCCAGCGAATCAGGCCGCTGTAATTTGGCCACGTGGTTCCACAATTCACGTCGTTTGGTCAACTGTGTCAGGCACGCTGGTCCCAGCGCATGCGCAGCATCGGACCGTTCTAATACACGTAGCAGACAGGTCATTTGACGTCCTTGACCCGGTTCGATCTATGGATAAGCAACAGAATTGTATAATGAAACACAGTTAAGTGAGAAACAAGTCGGCGGCCAATGACGGATTGATATGAGCAATACGCATTGGTGATTCAGGTAACTGGCCTATAAATATGGGATCCTCAGCGTGTATGTGATACGGTGGAAACTGCATTCAAACAGTGTGAGGTCGTTCTCATACCAGTAGAGGGAGATCACAAAAAGAATGGTATGGAATCCAAATAATAGTAGTGTATATGAATGAGAACAGAACCCATTCCGGGAAATGTACTTAAAACAGAAAACTGTCTATTCCACTGCCATTCCAGCCAATTCAGTATTCGAAGTATGTGTCAGTAAAACAAAGTGATGCTCACACAAACCGAATGTTGACGCAGTTTTCGATCGGAATGAATCAAATTTGTTTGTTATTAAGCGCTACTATGTTCGATTGTTGCAATATTTAATAGTATTGTAATGAAGTAGATTTGTTTGTATCTCGTGCAAGGGATATCGATGTCTGTATAGGTAATATATCCACTCACTAAAGCGAATTGTCAACGTAGTTAAATATGAATAGGTTCACAAAAAATTAATCATCCGTATGCAGGACAGACGAAGGTAATACATAGGAGTCGAACTACCCTGAAATGGATTGAGAGGAATCATTGCAAGCGGTTGATCTTGATAACTACCGGTGAAGTGATAGACAGCTGTTTCGACCTAGGTGAGTCTCAACAGCGTTAAAGAAGCTGCAACCACGACTTGTGAATAAGTGACAAAATTAAGCCCCTTCTACTTCTGGATTTCATTTGCACACGTCCTAACATCATTGTTCGGCAGCTGGATATCAGTTTGAGATGAATCGATAGAGCTCCTTCCTTCCAAAGTCACCTAAACCAAGCGGATTAAAACAGAAAATCGGAGCAGATAATTGAAACGGATACATCGCACCGAATTCACAACACTGTGCAAGGGCTTACATAAACAGGTGTCCTAACCTGGTCGGGTCGGCTAACGCTTACTGTACACAACTGAGTTGGGAGTACTGTATTATGTGTGGGTTTCTGTCCCGTGCCCCAATTCATGAGAATGATCCGCTTAATTTGGATGACTGGAGAGATTCCATTGGCTCATTTTAACCTGACATCCAATCACGGAAACGTGGTAAGATACACGAGAGTGATATTGAAACACCCTAGAATAAAAGGGTATAGACGACGGGCTTCAGGTACGGGGGCTGTAGGAAGTTGTGTTATATCCAGTATCTCAGAACATGACTAGGAAGAGAACACATATCGGATCCAGATGCATTGTTTTTTCTTAAATCAAACGTACTTGACAAAATCCAGGACAAATCGATAACAAGTAGACAACACCTATCCAGCGAGAGTAAATGATCACCAAAAGAGTCACATACTCAAATACATACATACTGTTAGCGCAAAGAGCCCATAAGAGCTGAAGAAACGATACCATCACTCTGTCAGCTTCAAAGGCACAGAATAATGAACTGTATGACGAACCATCTCCTGGATATTAATTTATTTTAGATAGGATAATGAGGCGAAAGGATACAGACACAAACATACACAGTACGTACCTCTCCGCAAATTTGTTGAACTTCCAATGCACATGCTCGATGAAGCACTGGATCCACGTGCAGATCCGATTTGACTTCCTCGATTAGCTGCACAATTTCATCAATACATTTCTCCTCATAAATCATGTTGTTCTTGAGCGATGTTTGCAGACATTCACGTACGCTTTGATCCATCCTGTCCACGGCTATATCCGTGCTCGCATTCAACTGGTGCCCACAATTTCGCATCAAATCTGCTTTGCATGCTCTAGCCAAGACTGGATCAAGATGTGGGGCTGCCCGTTCCCATTGGATCAGCTGCAGAATCGAGACAGATAAAAAACCCACACGAGAATGAGAGCTAGTAGGTAGGTGCGTTTTCAATCGCACACGAGGATGTTATGCCTTTCACCATTCCATCAACGGACCTAAATCATTCGGTGGTCAGTTAGCAAGGACTCGAGTTGATGTGGCTTAAGAAAAACACGGACATACGTATATAATAATAACAATAATAATAGTAATAGCAATAATAAGTACGTACATATTGAACGATTTGCTATGATGTTTCAAATCCACACGACGATTCGTTATCAAACAAATAAATGTGTCGGAATGAGATTGTTCTGTCGCTCACCGTGTTCGCCTGATGGTCTGTTTTCGCTCGTCTTTCGTACTGTCTGTCTATATCTATCTGTTGATTAACTGAATTCCATGAATAAAGAGCTTCCAGTACAAGCCGTCCCCCTTTCAGTTTTGCCCATGCGACCACTTTCACATGATCCGTGTTGACCTCGTGGCAGGTGTCTGCGTCGTGGTGCCACAATTGTAATCTAGGGTCGGCTAGTCGCTAATTTATGTTCGTACACGTGTGTATGCAGCTGTTTACTTGTCTCTCCACACAGTGTTGGTCACATCCGAGATATGAAATCGTATAGATCACGCCAGATTGTTCATGTGGTTGTACACGGCCCGTAACGTTCAACAAGACTGAAAGGAATGTTGAATTTGGCTTGTCATACTAGGATTCCCAGTGTTTGCACTGCCCTTTGTGCTGCTTCAGATGTGCAGTGAATATATTTCGATTTCAGCCAACCGAGGTGGTTGAAACGTAGTATTACAACTTGCTCGTAACGTTGTGCTACTCTCAATCTATTTATCAATACATGACAGTTATTCGCGTTTTGAGTTCTACATGTTCCGTCCTTCCGGACCCTCTGGTAGATGCCTTTATGAAACTACTGGTGTACCCATCGGGAGTGAACAGTTTGAACAGGTCTTCTCGTTTTTGTCTTCTGAGTTAGGATGAGCTGCAACACGTGTCTGCACGTCGGAACAACGTTCGCACGCAGCTTTTAAGTCGATAGGCTGTATGGTTGCTGCCGAATCTGAGAATGACATCAGTTGTTGTCCGTTTACGATAGGCAGTGTTTTCAAGCCCGTCATCAGATCTCCTTATAATCGATACACCGAGGAAAGCCAGGTGTGGGTTTCCTTTCTCGCGTGTAAAGGTTATTCCATTTATTATGGTATTCAAGAAGCTGTAGAATCTAAAATATCGTCTAGCAGGTTTAGTGAGATCGGAGATTTCGACCTGTCTAAAAAGTCCTAATCGTGGGGTTAGCAATTAGAGTTAACAGACAATAGCTGTCCTCTCTCGAGGCGATCGGGCAACCTGATCATTACTCACAAGCGAAATTGGGTGAGCCTGCACATGCGATGATAATCCGGTCATGATTAATGTGAGGTCAGTGGCGCAGTGGTAAACACGGTTGCCTCATGAACAGCGTGGCCGGAGTTCTAGTCCCGGCAATGGCAAGGATATGCACTACTGACGAGCTCTAATAAGAGCGAAACTCGAGTCTAGTGCCTTTAATTTTCGAAATGGGCCGACTGGAAAGTCTATGGGAATGGGGTAGCTGCGATCAATTGTGGGTGATGTCCAACTTGAAACCGTGGAACTGGTCATGTTGAGTCCGAGGTGAAACAACAAATATGTCATCCACGTGTCGGAGTCAAACTTTAGGTTTGAACCTTTGGAAGGCTTCAGATTAAAAGTGCTTGATTACTACGTTTGCGAGCATTCCCGACATAGATGAGTCTATTAATGTATCTCTCTTCCGCAGGTAAACTCGGCCGGCAAGTGGTAGGTAAGTCTCCATGAAGAGCCTCACTATTCGAATCAATTTTTGTGGAAGAAGATTCGTCCTACTGCGGAAGCTGTCGTCCTTACTTATCAGGAGCTTCGAACTTGCCAGTGAAAATCAACGTAACATCAAAAGGAACTGGTGCGTTGTCTTCTTGTAACCCCAGGCCCTTAATCTGTTGCAGGAAATCTGCTGAGCTGTTCGCGTTATGATTTTCGCGAGGTAGACACGGTCGGAGAATGCAAATGAAGAACATCGTCAGTTGGCAGTTCGGGGCCGTCCTGGATGCAACGATTGATCTCAATGGTACTTGAACTTGTGGACCTTTGGTAGCCCGTATAATTGTGGCACTGGTCCCTCCGTGGGTCCAAGGTATTTGGCGTGTTCTTCCGCGAGTGATCCCTGTTACATAAGAGCTGTCACAGTTCTGGTGATCCGAGCCCCCTAACCTTTCGGAGGTTGTCCTTTGACATGCTCACACAATTCGGAGTCTTTTAGAAGATCGTTCACTTAGTGTTTATGATACTGTCTAATCAATACGGTTACGACGTTGCCTTTGTCTGTGGGTAGGATGACGATCTGGTCGTTCTTCTTAAGTATCCTCAGTGCTTTAGTCTCAATAGCTGTTACGATATTCGTTGACTTTCGACTAGTCGGTTGTTGACACAACTTTGTCCTGACAGACTGCTGTACTTACTCATCCAGACCACTGTGTTTCGGCCCAGACTCAAAAGATACAATGAGTTCTGTTGTAGATGTATCCGCATAATTGAATTTTAAATCTTTTAGCAGAACAGCCTTTTCATCCGATGTCAATTGATGATCCGACAGGTTGTGTATAGGTTCGGTACCTTGTTTCTTACGCAGATTGAGGTGCTGGAATTTTCGATTTAGCCGAACTTTTGTTTTTATTCTGTTGAAAGCTTTATAACTGCTCCGGTCTTACTGTTCCATTCAGAATCTATATATATATATATATATATATATATATATATATATATATATATATATATATATATATATATATATATTCAGACCAAATTTTCAATGGTATTCCTGAATACATTATTGAGACAATTAGATAGAACCGTACAGATGATCGCAAACCTACAATCGGTGACACTATACTGTCGTTCGATAGCAAACATCCGCACAAACAGTTGTGTGCGAACCCCATATCGCGCGGAGTAACCACCCACCACAGCACGCCCGAACCACAGGAAAAGAAAGAGGACGACTCCATAATTTATTCTTGTCAAGCGGCTATACCGGACTATTCGTAAAGGCGTGCACGAAGACCAGACCACTTTGCGCTACATAAACGGAATCTCGGGGGCTACGGAGTGCATTACAGGAAAGTATGGAGTTAAAGTCGCCCAAGGACCCCATAAGACAACCTTTGAAGTAAGCTTCGTAAGATCAAAGATCCCGTTGAGGCACAGGAACAAGCGGGTGTAATATACTCTTTTCCCTGACAAGACTGACCAGATCTACGTGAATGAAACAATCAGAGACACGTCTACACAAAAACCACTTGGCACTTAAATTGGCAAATCGGAAATCCCACCTTTGGCAACATTGTGCAACCGCAGGCCAAATTGGTGGACATCAAAATGATCGGATTGGCAAAAATGAAGTCGGAGCGACCAATCATTGAAACAATCTTTTCTTATAATACTCCTAACAAGCACATCAACACCGTCACTTGTTGAGTGGAATCCGTATGCCTCACTGGTCACACAAATACGATAAACAGACAGACTGACATGTTGACGAACCCGTAATCTGACTGTAATTTCTCCATCATTACTTGGTTTGACAACGGATACTAGTTCCATAACAAATACTTACCTACTTGAAGACAGACTGAATGTTATTCAAACTATGAAATAGGAATGACGAACGCAGACCAATAAATAGGACACAAAAATAGTTTCAGATAGGGTCAACTGCCTGGTCAGTGCAACATCGCACGCATACTTTTGGAAGTTAAACAAAGGAGGCCAAGACAATATGCATTGCGACATTCCTGCCATATCTCATGAACTCTTGCTGACAATCATTACAGCAATCAAACAACCCATCCTGTAGATTCGATCAGCAATTCTTTAATTGAGTCAGAATCTCTAAGTGAACGCAGCGCGTTCATCCTCAATACGGATGAATGTATCAAAACAGGAAGATGAGAAGAAACATTGACATAAGGTTTCGGAGTTTTGTGGTCGAAATGTGGCCAACAATTTTACATTTCCCAATGATAATCAATAGTGTATACGAATACGACCAAATGTTTTTTGGAGGACAACATTCTCTGGCCAGGGAGTGAATGTGATTGTCCTGCTGTTAAGCACCGTTAGACGACAATGCAACGAACTACACAGAAGATTCCACATAACTGATAGCAAGGCATCTTTAGATCTTAATATACAATATGGGACCTATTTCCGCAGCGAAATCAGTCTTTTGGCAAGTTGGCAAGTACATACAACCATTTGAAGTGGCAAAAATGACAAATATCAGTACCTATCGGATAACTGGACCATCCGCACAAACTGATGGATGACCTTTGACCTCATGTTTAAAAGCTCCACAAACTGCTGTGACTTAGCCACACAACTAGGCGTCAAGTCAACGGTCGCACAGACAAAGAAAAGGCGATCAATGGACGCGCGCCATAGGCCCGCCTTTGTTCGCAAGATAACGAAGAGGCAACGTGAACAATGAGATAAGCATCCATAAGGCCTACCTTATTCGTATGTTAAATCGTCTCAGAACTCAGGTGTAGGTGTATGAACGAAGGAGGCTCGCGTACACACACACACACACACACATACACAATGAGGGGTTAGACGACCGTTGCGACCCCGATGGACATTGATACGTAATTAAACAATGGGGGTTGCTCGCATTAAACGGTTGTCGGTATTTAATTGTAACCTAGACACAACGAATAACCGAGAAATTGTGAACCAGCTGCACGAGGAGGTTACAAGCACTCAGCAACCACACATTCAGTCGTGTGGTGCACTGGTAATAAAGTGGGCCTCGGAGTAGCTCAATAGTAATAACATTAACAACCAATCAGACAAGTGCACGTCTCATTAATTCCATCGTCCCTACCCAGGTTTGAGTAACTTGACAGTAGCTGACACACGTTTGGGTTCGTACCCAGCACAGAAGTAAACAATGTGTGAACGTTAAAAAAAATAACATTCTCCGCCACATTTACTAATGTTAGGACTATTATTTTCCTTCTCCAAGGACTGTCATCATCATCAGAACTGTTCCGCCGACTGTGGTTCATCTCCTACTGGTTGAAAAACTAATCACAGGTCTGTCTCTCTTTGCTCTATCTCTCTACTTCACTTAATAGGTTTATGTGGCAATCTTTTTAGGGGGCTGCTTTTCTTCAACAACATACCTGGCCACCTCGTATATACCGCGGTATTACTTCGCGCGTTGATGCACTGTCCTTCTTCGAGTTTCCTGTCATCATTGGAAAGGGCAACACATCACATAAATCCTTTAAACGCTTCATCTCTAATTGTTTAGAACAGCGGTAGAGTTAATACCTCGGGATGACTGTTTAGGTGTCCGGAACACATGAAGAGCCCTAGTGCCAATGAAAAACGTGTGAAAAAGTACGTTCTGATCCTATCCATTCCCTTTTCCTTGAGTTGTCTCAACCTACTTCCACTCAGTTAATGAGACAAATCCGAGCACAAAGTATTGCTCACACATACAAAATTCTACAATGCTTCCGATAGGTTTTCCCACTTTGCACATTAATCGGTCAGATGATTTCCGCATCAAAGCCTACTGTTTGGAGTATGGACTAGGGGATTTTTGACCCTATGAATACTCAGTCGGAGATCACATCATAGCAATGATATTTAGCCTGTATGAGAGAGGTTGAAGTCTTAATGATCGGCGCACATCCAACAAAAACTATGGTGCGAGTTGGTGCGCAAGTAGTCTGACAGAAATGTCTGCACTTGCGTTGGATCCGCGAAATCCAGATTTAGTAACGCGATGACAAGGGAAAATCAGCCTTACAAAATGTAATGAAAGTGTAAAATTTGTTTGTCTCCGAACTGAGAAAATTCGTCCCCCTTAATTGTATTCTCTATTTTTCTCATCAGCCTGATATTTGATCCCCATACCTTACCCACCCAGTTTTCGTTTTATTGAACTAATTTGTCTTCAGTTGTCCGTGGTGCGAGTAGCCATTTTTGACCTGGCCCACTCACGTGACAGTTCACCTTTGATCTTACTGACTCCGTTACACTAAGCAAATATCATTTGTTTTGTGTTATGTGAATGCAACTTTGAAACGAAGTTGAGAACGGATCACTCGACAGTGTTTCCACCTTTTGATTTGAAACATTTTGCTATTTTTGCCAGTATGCTATGGTACAGACTGCGCGAAAATCGAGCTCAATCCATGCCTTCATGGGTGCGTTGTTTAGCTCTTGCATACTTTAAAGATGAATTCCCGGAAGTTCGTACTCTAAATGGGACCAGACATACTTGACAGGAAAGAATTGTTGTACGGGAAGTGTACCGAAGAAATAGGGGGCCGGTATAGTTCCGTACGTGGATTCGTGGCCATGTTGGAATGCAAGCCAACCTATCCGTAAATCCGGAGCGATTTTCTGTATTGTGGATAGCAAGACCCACGAATTATGTCCAACTATAGCTCCCTGGCGATCATCTCTTTCATAAACACAGGGAGGTGAATCAGTCTATACAAAAGCCGCATAGGCCACGAATCCTCTGGTCTCTGATTTACGTGTCGCTCGGAGCATACATGAGTGGACAGCCCGACTAAAAGGTCGTCAGACTAATGGATGTTGAAGTGTTGAACGATTAAAATTTACTCACATCGGTGAAGATGACAACCGATCGGAAGACGTTACCTGCATTTTTATATTCACGAGCGAATTTGAAACGTTATCGCTTGTTTACTTCAAAAGTAACAAGAGGTCTTGATGAGAGACATCGAAGCGGGTCCAGATAGCGAATTTGCCTTCGTACAGTCTACACCAAGAGGGTCTTTTTTGTTCATGAGAGAAGGTTGTAGGAAATACATCGTACTGAAACACGTCTACATCATTGCGCAAATTAGATTATCAAAGATCCCAGTAAGTTTGCCGGGCCTCCTTTTGTCAAATATACTGTTTCGTACTTTGAACATCTTGATGATTCGTTACACTGTATGAGGATTCATTTTTACATATTTTTATTAATGCAGTAGGGTTTTTGACCGTCTCTTCAAAATCACACTACATCTACTCAGCGCTTGATCGCTATTTGTCTCGTTCCTACCATCTCAAACTAATGTAAACAGTGATGTCAAGCAGCCATGTGGTGTTGAGTGGGTCACCAGTATCAGAATAGAAATGTGGATGAAGGCCATACTTGAGTGATCACCACTCATTTCAGTCAGACACTGTGGAACAGCAATAGGCTTTTGACTGTCCCAAAAAATTCTTCTTGTTGCATTAAAACTGTTTGGCACTTCCCATAAACCGAATTTCTTTTCAAATTGAACATCACCCACAATTGATCACAGCTGTCGCATTCCCATAGACTTTCCAGTCGGCCCATTTCGAAAAGAAGCACTTCTTTTGCTTGTCCTACAAAAACCCGGTCATATGTCCGTAAGGTGCGGTCAAAACCAATGAGCGCGCACGGATTGAATTTGAATTGTGTCACAGACCGTGTTGTTGACGCCGTTTTAGCTTTCTTCTGTGTAAGTCGTGTGCACGGCTTACTGGACCTTTGGCACGTGCTTGTTTGTGTCGTTTCCTTTCCCTCTCTTGACACTGACATGACTAACCGATCTCGACTTTCTCCTACTGTTTTACCTCCATGTCTTCTGTCTTCCATGCGCCTTCGTGCAATACTTCTTTTCTGAGGCCAAGACAACTGGTAAACATTGGCGTCTTCAATGTCCGCACTCTTCGACGATTCGGTCAACAAGCTGCTCTGGCTAGTACTCTCTCAAGTCTGGGTATTGATGTGTGCTGTGTGTCGGCGACACGAGTCTACCATTCTAGCACGGCTATCCATTTGAGCTCACCTCTAGATAACTGTCCATCCAAGCGCTTCTCTCTCAGGGTTTTGGTGACGCTAAAACTGAATCTCGCGGTCAAACCGGAGTGGGACTCGCACTGAGTTCCAGAGTGGAGTAATGCTTGCTCGAATGGATCCCAGTGAACAGTCGCTTGTGCACTGTCAGACTCAATACATCGGTTAAAGTCTGTCGACGCCAATCAGAAAGACGTTGTGTATTCATCATATCGACGTATGCTCCGACAGACAGCTGTTCGGATGCTACCAAGGATGCGTTCTATGACGCCCTCGTTGACCTTCTGAGGCAAACTAAACATTCAGACATCATCATACTAGCGGACGATTTTAATGCT
>LUCH01005293.1:24994-40261 GCA_013368495.1 Paragonimus heterotremus | reverse complement strand
TTTTGGATCAGCGTCATGTATACCGCCAGCCAACAATTGCCATACTCATCGACTATAAAGGTGCGTTTGATTCGGTGGACTGATCTACACTTTTAGAGTCGCTTAAACGCAGGTGTGTACCGACCAAGTATGTGAACATACTGTCGGCGATTTACTCCCATACTTCGGCTCAGGTTAGGGTTTACGGTGAGCTGTCCGACAGTTTCAGCGCCAGGAACGACGTTCGTCAAGGCTGTCCCCATTCACCAGTTTTGTTCAATTTCCTCATGGACGAAATAATGGAGGACTGTTTGCGTCGCTCAAATGATGCCGGTGTGCACCTCCTACCTGGTAAGAGACTGACTGGTCATGGTTATGCTGACGACAAGGTGTTGCTGTTTGACAACTTTCAAGCGGTACAAACAACACTAAACACTATTTCGCGTTCTGCTAAGTACCTCGAAATGCGCTTTGCAGCCTCGAAATGCAAAGTGCTTCTGCAAGATTGATGTGATTACGTAGATTTAATATTAGATAATGAAGTCATGGAGGTTGTTGACCGGTTTGTATACCTGGGAAACTGCATCAGCCGCGGCGGCGGAGGTGTAAGGAATGAAATAGAGGTGCGTATTTCTAACGCTAGGGCGGTGTTCACTAATCTCAGGCATTTATGGCGACAGAAAGGTATCTCTCTGAAGCTTAAGGGTCACGTATATTAGACAACAGTGAGGGCTGTATTACTTTACGGCAGCGAAACCTGGTAGCTCAGAGTAGAAGACGTGAGCCGTCTTCAGGTATTCGACCACCGATATCTGCGTTCGATCGCTCGTATCGGGTGGCACCAACGAGTAAGCAACGAGAAGGTTAAGAAGCGGGTGGTTGGCATTGATTGTCAAACGAGTTCTTTTATCCAGTCACTACATTTGCACAGACTTAGATGGTTAGGCCATGTACTAAGGATGCCAGTTATTCGTTTGCCACACTGCGCACTGTTTGCCGATGCTGCGGCCGATTGGCGCAAGGTGAGAGGTGGACAGATGATGAACTGGCGTACACAAATGAAGTCGTTCACGAAGAGGTTGGGCACTGTAGATCGGGTCCGCCTCTCGGGCTGAGGCCTTCGCGACTCACAGAGTCGATGGCTTGAGACATTAGGTGGGATGGCGACTAACCGAGCTCAGTGGTCTGAATGTTGTCGTTGTTTGTCTGTGAAATGAGTGCACTTAATGATGCGGGGCAGTGAAAGTCGCAAAGAAGCTGTCATGCTGATGACGCCTTACTTTCACTTTTAGAGCTCGGTTGTTTGTTTGCAAGGTGTACGCGCTTTGATATTATATGTTTGAATGTAGACGGCTATTCTCAGTGGTCAGGTCCTCTCCCCTCCCTTTTTTCTTCCCCCATACAGGGCTAGCTTTCTTCTTCGTGGTTGTGTGGCAGTTAAGCATCAATGTGAACCACTGATGTATTGCTGTCTATGACGATGATGGATCCACAATCACATAGCCCTGTTTTCACTACATACAGTGGAACCTATGGACCTCCATTTAATGACATCACTCGAGTAGCACTAGTCATTAATGCCGATTTCAGCCTGCTATCATCGGTTCCCTGGACAGACTTCACTCCCACTGCCCCCTTTTCTAACGACACGTGAGCCGACTGTGCAGACATTCTGGTGTTACGGAAAGCCGTTGGTTACGCAAGAATTTCTGCATATCACACGGAAGCTGTCGATTTCATGGTCCAGCTGTTGCTTGCCCTCGTCATTCTGAATGAAGAGAGACCACTTGTTAAGAGCTACATGCAACGCCCCACATTTGACATCCACCGTGTATGAAACTATCTCGCCTTCCTTTTTTCTGGCCACCGCTTTCTCAGAGTAGCAAAAGCGTTGGAAGCCGAAAAACCAACCATTAGTGAATATTGACGACTCGAGCTCAAGGTCGGCAACTGTTTCGAGTGCCTTCTCTTTCAGTGAGACTTCGAACGCGCCCCACATGTGCCCGGTAAGTTTCATACAGAGTTGCTAGCACTAAATCCGCCATACCATCGAGAACCAAAATACCGGCTGCGTGGCACCGCAATCAACACAACCCTTACCCACTGGTTCAAGCCACACTGATCTGCAGTTATCGCGCTTCATGATCACCGGCTTTTGCTCCAGGAAACAAAACCCGGCATCACACACCTGCACACGACCCGCCTTTCGCCAACGCGACCAGACCTCGCACAATGTGCGTGTGAGCGCCGTTCCGCTCACTGCCGCCTTTCGATGCGCGTGTCCGCCCCGACCGCGATAACGAAAATCGACGCGCCACGCTTCATGACCAAGTTCAAACGATTTGAATGACTTTTCAGACGCGACAGGCCTGGCTGCTTTGGGTACCAGTAAACGTTCCGGTTACGGTGAATACCTGCTGACTTGTCATCAGAAAACTACACTGCGACTTCGAAAACAAACACTCACAGCGGCGAAAGTTACTGGTCACTGCACACACAAAGACGTGTTAGTGTGATCTTTATTATATCTACTGAGAAGCCATTTCTCAAGCTTTACCTAACCATAGCTTGTGTTAATCCTTTTGTAGGATAGACACCTAACTTTAGGAGTGCTGTCCGGTAAAGTGTACTCACTACAAAACTCAGTTCGTCTCTTAGCTTAAAATTCAACTCAACCTAGGCACGCTCGTCGACCGAGAGCTACAAACATCGAAAGCCTACATCTGTTGTGTTCCACGGATTAGAACCGAACATAATCAAATTGTCAAACCTGCGACGCCGGCAAGTGGCTGCATACAAGTCACTCCACCACTGCCAAGCACGAGCAAGCAGACTTAATAATATTAATCTTTGGGGCTCGCTTCCACGGATGAGTTATATGTGGTCTGCAGAACCCCAAGCAACAGTCAAACCATCCACCTATCTTGTGTACACTCTCAGCAATCAGCATCTACACAACCCCTGGCCAACGCAATGCAGCCCACATTCCCAATAAATAAAGACAAAAGTGACTATGTAACACCGAATAACAATATTAAAACCAAACTCCGGTGAACTTTCCAAAGGGACGGCCGTTTTCAGGTGACTTTCGCTAAACAACCATCATTGTCATTACGACGGCCGCTACTTGTCTCAACAGTGAAGTGGAATGTTTTAGAAACTGTTAATGAAAGGGTTAAAAATTAGAGGGAAACCAGGTAGAGGAGCTAGAACCGGTAGGAACGCAGGTGTGCCATTGATTGAGGCACACTGCCATCTCGGATACCCTTCCTAACCAGCTAGACAACGACATCAACAAAGGTGGAGGGGAATTCTACTGAATCCCACCTATCCTGACACACGGGTGAGTAAACGGTGTAACGGAGCCTCTTCGTGGCTATACAGAATCGACAAGATCAAGGCGCTTCAAAATACACCGAAGATACTGAAGAACGCTCGCAGGAATAGGATCGCGAACATCTTCAGCGGCCTCAGCCCAAATTAACAGGTGCGAAAGTAAAATGCCACACAAGACAGCTAGTCGACGAGAGACGGTTGTCTGACGCATCTCAATTCTACCACACTGCACCAAGCTCAATAAAATGTATTACATGACTGCGAGTCGTATCTTCGTTCCTTTCTTAGCAGGAAGGATCCTCGCAATTTTAAGTAAGGTTCAATTAGAGGGAGACAGCATAAGTACGCGTACTATACTGGAGTACAATCAAATGGAGAGGGATAACGAATCGATATGACCAGAACGTATGAAGATCGGACTTATAGAAACCCGTCAGAACGCGTGACTCCCATTTTGGTTAAATTGCTTACACAACTATTCTCGACCGAGACCGATACGATAAGCACCGAAGCGTAAAACACCGCACAAACAAGTATCACGTAATGAAGAAAAAATACCTTCAGATCACCTTACACACACCTCAATAACATTCTCAGACGTTGACCTTGGTGTTATTTAGGTTTGTAACACTATGTCACTGCATAGCTGCATTGGTAAACAATCGGTTATTTGGTATTTTACGTGGACACTTCATTATTCATATAAATCGCGTGAACAGCTTTTCTCTAACACAGCTCGTTTGCTTCAGTAAGATAGTGTAAATGAGCCTAAGTCGTTCCATCTCTCACATCAGTAAATACAAATTAAAAGTAATAGCATGGCAAATACTCATTAACATAAAAGCTCCTGTAAACACGCCCATCACTCCAACTGAGCGTCGGTTTGTTCCACTGCACTGGCCAGAAACAAGCGAAACGGTAACTAACTGAACTTGTTCATGCGAAGTGCTTGACTGAATCGTCCAAGAAGTGTAGGCGATTAGCAAAACGGAACAACGAAAGCCATCCGAAAGCTAGTTTTCCGATACCACCTAAAATAAGTCGTAGTTCGACTGCCGGTTTGTAGAATGTAGGCAACCCGCCGATCATTTGAGGATCCGTGGAGTAGCTTGACTTCATACCTCTCTTCACTCATAGAGGTGTCTTTTTTAGCATGATTGTACGGCAGCTGGCTATCAATGTTAATCACAAATGACGTTTTAGAGCTACATAATCAAATTCGCCCTGGTTAAGCAGAGAAAACAACATGGGGGCATCAGGTGGAGAATTGTGCAGGTCGATTAGCGCTCAGAAATGTAATGCACAGAGGCTAATAATAGTCAGACAAAATGAAAAATGCGCTTGCACCGTTTTCAGAGCCCGCAGTAACTGATGAACTGTATCTAACCAAAACACAACTATCTCTAGAGGAAGAAACTGCAAACGTTTATCTATTACAGGGCGCAGGCGCCTTGATGCTGTACGCTTGAATATAGACGTAGTTATTTTTAGTAGTCAGATCCCCTCTCCTTTATTCTTCTCTCTTTCTAAACAGGGTTTGCTTTTTTCTTCTTCGTGTTTATGTGGCAGTCAAGCATCAGTGCCAGCCACTGATTTATTGCTGTTTATGATGATGACGAAACACTGTCTTAGAGCACAATCATCGAACACATGCATACAAAAACGGCCAAAACATCAGAATAGATGCACACAGCATGGGGCAAGGTATATGCAAACTCCAGCGCGCCCGTGATTTAGGAAAATAAACACGACACATACTGGCCAATCGCTATTACTTGAAAGGGAACAAGCGGT
The DNA here is from genome assembly GCA_013368495.1 of Paragonimus heterotremus. NCBI lineage: Eukaryota > Metazoa > Platyhelminthes > Trematoda > Plagiorchiida > Troglotrematidae > Paragonimus > Paragonimus heterotremus. Next base: position 35,152 of record LUCH01005293.1, on the reverse strand, counting down.
TACTCAAGACAAATGTGGGAGGTTAAAAAACATGATATTCGTCCACTTGTTTCTCAATTTTGACATCTAGCTGGTAGCATCGCGCTACGTGCAGGCAAGATTACTAGCCGTTTGCCGATGAAAGCTATACACACGATCTGCAATCAGTGTCAAGATAACATGCTGGTTTCCAATATGCACGAGTTGATCCCTAGAGTGGATGTCTACTAACAACAAAAGAACACCAGATATAAAAAAGATTTTAGCTTCACGATTAAAATGCACAGAAGTTTGTCATCGGAGAGCATCAAGCTGAACAAGACTAAAGATTTCAGGTGTTACATAGTATGGTGTTCACTATCACACGACAAAAGATCACATGGACTAGGTAACCCTGCGAGCCAGTCCAAACCAGGACAGCAGCGAGCGCAGTAACCGGAGTGCGATACTACCAATCTTGAGTGGATGTCGACAACAGAGTAACCATGAGCTCATTCGAACAATAACCGGATTAAGGGAAGAAACAAACCGAGCTGCTGAAACAATACACTGAACTGTTAACGCAACCGTAAGCATAATACACAATAATATGTGTAGATCTACTTAATTATCAGAACCTAATCAATGAAGCACTAGAGACAAGTCATCACGTCACCCCCAAATAACCCATTATTCTAAAGGCCGATCAAATGTCCGAAACCGAAATAATCACGCGGTGAATGATAGCCAGCAGACTGACATGTGAAAACTGTACTTCGTGGCGTAAGCTAAAATTGCACGATATATACATTCAAAGAACAGATGGTGCACATGGTCAAAATTCACGACGATGATAGTTATCAGGATTGAAAAACGAAGTGACAACAAGACGCTGGTTAAACTTGCGACCGGTTAGAGCAGTAGCTGCTTTTTGACAATCAATAAGACTGGCGAATTCGACATAAATTTTCCCAACGCCAGGCACTTCAACTCCTGGAATAGGTCTCGGAATCTCCAAGCTTCGAACAACGCCATATTTACTGCACTCCGCACGGACATCCTCAACAATATCTTCATACTCTTCATCATCTTCCAACTCCGCAGGGTCTATCATATTCATCAGGCAAAGTACCTCCGTGGGAGGTCCACCGCTGCGAATTGTAATGTTTCCGGATCCAGTTGTGTTCGTGTTTTCCAGCCCAGGCAATTGCAAAAGAGCTTGCGGAGTCAAAGTCGTCGCATGTTTAGCGCCAACACTTGCCCTTTGGACAATCAATTTTTTGTCGCCCAACTGCATTCCGTTTAAGCCAGCACAAGCATGGTCTGTAACATTTGGATCAACATATTCACAAAACGCGTAGCCTTTGGAAAGACCAGTAGAACCGTCTTTCACTAAATTGAACCCCTTCAGTGGACCAAAACTGAGCAGAAGCTCTTTAACTTGATCTTCATTCAGATAATTAGGCAGGCCGCCGACAAAAACCTTGTGCGGCGAATCCTGAACAACAGTACTTACAACTCCAGGAACAATTACCGATGGTGTCTCTGACACACCGGGTAACGGTGCGTAATCTCGAGGCCGTCGCAATTTCAGAGCTTGATTATGAAACAACACACCGTCCAACGCGAGACCCTGAGTTGTTTCGTCGACAGATCGAAATTCCAGAAAGGCGAAATTCTTCTCCATGTTGATTTGCACAGCGATGATTGGACTACCTTCAGCCTGAATGAGACCTTGCGCTCGCATCTGTTTGTTGAAGAACTCCATCATATTTTCTTCTGTTGCTGTAAAAGGTATATTCCCTACATACAGGCGCCGCGCCTGACGACAAACGGCACTCCCTGCAAAAGGAATATTGGTGGTCAATGTCAGTGGCGCGTTGGGTGCATGGGCAGGCATGGGAATTTGACCGGCAGCATACACATTTACCGGGATCTGCCCTGATGCTTGCATTGTCTTGTATTGAAGGGGAGTGACATGCTCAAAGCCTGGAGGCGGTACATCCCAATACTTGTAGACGAGAAGTGGACTATCTGAACGATGATGTGAATGACGCCTTTTGGATCTTCTTTCACGACTTCGATCACGATGACGCTCCCGACTGTGTCTCCGTCGATCACGACTTCGACTGCGAGACCTCTTTTTATCTCGTCTACGATCACGAGTGCGCTCATCGTTGCTAGAATCGCGCTTATGAGAACGCAGGGAATCTTCTTTATGATCTATTTGGTTGGCGGAGATAACGTCACTTTTGTCATCATGATTGTAATTTGAATACTGTCCGAAATCGCCGTTGTTCTCGCGCGAAGACTGTGTTTGGTTTTCATACCCAGAACCAGCATTGGAGTAGTCACCAACCGCGTTGTATACTTGACCATAGTAGTCAGCCATGACGGACTGGAAGTACCTAAAAATGACATTTTAAAGCAGGCTAAAATGAAAAACAGAATACTAGTAAATAGCTCCATGAACAGCTCAAATAACACTAGCTAAACTTATTTAATTACGAGGGTATATAAGAAAAAGAATATCAATAAAAACACTTCAATCCACAATTTAAACATTAACTACAAAACAAATGCAAGAATACCAGGCTTTTTGTCAAAATGAAGGGTTGGTGAACACAGCACAGTAATGCAACAGCAAAGAATGAAATGAATACCCCCTTTGGGTTGTTAGCAGGAAACAGATATCGCAATCCACAGATGGACGCCCTTGGGCGAAAATGACCAGTGGTCTCTATAGCGTTAAGTGACACTGAGTATGCGCTGACTAGGTAAGTACGGTTGACGCAAGCTGAAGTGATCTCATACAGACGCGCCGAACTACGTGGACCATGCAGGCAACTTGATGCACATCAGGCAGTATCTCACATTCGGATTAGTTACCTTCAGTCGTTTGTTTGAGTCCATATAATACCACCGGACTCCCTCAGCTGGCTGATAAACACGCAAACAAGTAACGACTGGCTGGATCTACTGCAACCACTAAGACAAGGCAAGTGATTGAAAACAACACGTACGAAAGAGTAGGAAACGGAGAGTGAATGTAAGACTGACACTCACGACAGATCACGTGAATGGTCAATATCGTTGGGATGCAGTGGAGAAACTGTCTAAACGAACTGCCGAATCTGTGTAAACAGAATGCATCGAACCACCATTAGTTTCCCTCCAAGGTCCTACTACACGTAGGACGAGTACACTGAGGCTTAACTCGATAATTCCAAGGCTCGAAGGCAACCCAAACATCATAAGCATCAGTTATGTTACATACAAACTGTTATTATCAGTAACCAACATGGCAGAAAGTAACAATTGATCAACGAAAACACGCAAAAATTACCGAAACCCACCGGGGTATTCAAAAGCAAAACAACAGACGTCAGACACGAAACCGGGTAATGGCAGCCCTACATTGATTCATCTAAACAAAGTGCGTTTTATAACTACTCGAATTCAGTCAACCTATGTCATGACGAAAAAATCAGTGTTAGTGGCGAATTTTGTACACAATCTAATAAAATAATGTGTACGTTTTGAACTACTTCAGCAATCAACACGCGGATTTCGGGTTGGATGTCAGTCTACGGAGTAGAGTCTGTTATCTTTTGCTCTCTTGTTACACACTAGTATTCATACCTGTTATGTTCATTGTACATATATGCTACCTGTCTGTCGTTTGAGTCGATACGCACTTTGCTCTCGCGCACTTTGGTTTCCGGTTTCAGGTTGTCGTTGTTATCGGGAGCCAACTGTGGCAGCAGTCCATTTTATTGCCCTGCAGGACCTGAATCCACCGGAATTTCTCCGTTATTCATGAGGAACGTTCTTTCGCCATATAGCGGACTTGGTGAGGTGGGATTGATCGTAAACAGTTACCGCAGGTTGTTTTGTAACACTGTCGCTTCATTTTTTGTTCCACTACACATGACTCCAACCAGATTATCTGCATCAATAACTTGTGAACGTCCGTCGATCTGAACATCAACAGTTGAAACTTAATTGTGACGCTGCTTCTGCGCATTACTAGAAGTGGAAACATCTGAGTAGGATTGCTGATATAAGAAGGTTGAAATCACTAAATGCGATGTGGAAGCCGCTGATGTCCTCGCCGTTTTACAGTAGTGTTTTTGCGCAGTCACCATCGGTTCCCAGGTTTGTCTTGTCTGCTATACCGATGGCCCCCACACTGTGGACTCTTCTCCCACAGCGATGTTGGTTAAAATCAGGTGCCCAAGGGCTAGCTGTCCTGACCTCAACGGCATGCCTCTTAATGCTTTGCCGGTAGCGGTCGAACAGCTTACTGATCCACCTAGCCCATTGTTCATGCACTATACCTCACAATGGACAGCACTCAGCTGCTGAAAACTCGCGAGCACCGCACTCCTTTGCAAGGGTGATGGACGTAATTGTACCGGCGATTACAACCAAATTACATTATTATTGAGCGTGGGAAAATTCTTAGAGGCGTTATTATGTGATTCGTTTTGTAAGTACATTTGTAGAGTTTTCAGTATTTCCACTTCATTTTGCTAACATCGCGTAACTGCTGCATCAAACCACATTGTACATTTTTGTTTGACTTGATTAAAATACAACACGACACATTTTCGAATAAAGGCTGCTGCACGCGATTACTGGTTCTTCCTACAACGCCGGTGGTTGCTATCCAGTTTAAAACATCTTATTTGTTGGATTAACTTTCAGCTCGGTTACTTCGCATCCTCAGCTACGCTTGGAACAATCCGAACACATTCCAGTATCATTGGACGCCTCACGAACATTGTCAATCTTTGGTAAGTCCCGTCCTTGACTTCACTCGTTATTTTTGTATCGAGAATGATTGTAGTCTACACATCTGTTCCACTACACATTTCCTCTAGTGAGTTATTTTGCTATGTACAACAAGGATTTCTCAAGGACTGTTGGTATGACTCAAACTTGCTGCTGGCCACCGAACAATGAACAAAACAGTTGATCAAGGCAACGGAATAGACGTCTCGTATCTCGACTTTGCTAAGGGAGTCGACCGCGTGGACCACGCTGTTTCAGTCGGCCAGCCTACCCATCGGTGAGTACATGACAATCTACCTAGTTGACCTCAGTCATATCTTGCCAATTGTCAGTACAGCGTTCGCGTTAACGCCGCATTCTCTGCCTACAGGACTAGCCTTAGTGGAGTACCTCAAGTTTCTAATCTTCGCTCGCCACTATTTTTGATATTTACCAACGACCCTTCTCTTTCAGTCACCCCCCCCATTATTACTTTATTTTAGACATCAAAAGTCGCTGTGCCGTCAACACTACCAACGATTCCCTTATCTTATTGAAGGAACCTAACACTATTCAATTGATCTCGAGTGAACCGACTTGATTTTAATGCTGGTAAGTGCAAAACTGTGCACGTACATAGCTCTCGGAATACCACGTATTACCTTGTCGGCTATTCGCTTCAGACGATTTTCATCGAGAAGAACCTAGGAACCAAAATTATGCACACTCTCTGGAGCTCTGCGAGCGCCGAAACAAATGCAAAAAATGCTGGCAGCACCCTGACATTATTAAAAGTCTCTTCTGTCAGTTAAACCCTGGTTGTTTCCGTTTTCTTTATAACGGTTTCGTTCGACCGCATCTGGAAGATGGAATTGTGATCTATCCACCACATCTTCAAAAGGACGAGTTGCGCCCGGAGACTGTGTAATGCCGAGCCACTAAGACAGTCCGGTGTTCAGCGAGCTTCTATTAACTTGCAAGATAGTCATCGAGAACACGGTCCGGAGACAGCGATTTTGATGCTTCTTGTCATGACCCTGTCGGCTGCTACCCGCCAATAAACTAAAGGGCTGATTGGCCAGTCCAAAGCCGAAGAAAAAGTGAGGAAGGATTAAGTCGCCGCATACTCTTCGAAAATCAGGCTGGTACACATCAAGGATTCATAGTCCCCATCCAAAATTCAAATGCTGTCGGCCAGTAGCCAGCTTTTGCCAGCCGTTTGAATGTTCGCCGTTGACAACGAAAATTTCCTTCAAGTTAGTGTGTTCGAATTGATTAGCACACTGAAATAGCAGCCGTATACAAATCCCACATATTGACTTAGACGCGTATTTTTCAATGCGGCAGAAGGTGCGCCTAATCACTCTACCAGTAGCAAATTACGTGCCCGCCACCGCTTGGTGATGGCCAGCAAAAAGGTAAGGAAAAACTCAGATTCCTTGATCTATCTTCGAAACTGTTTTTGTGATGTCAGCTACACTGGGTTCACTGCGAGTCACGAAGGCATTGCCGAAGCAACTCAGACATAAACGAATATCTCCGAGAACCTTGGCTTGAGAGGTTACCGGGAGCAGCACAAATGAGAATTTCTGATGCCCATCCACGAGCTATGGACGAGATGGCGAAGGGCACTGATGAAGCAGTGAAGAGTTTTCGATCGCTACCTGGCTGATTGAATGCGCCACATCCTATTCCACGTCTTACAATAGGCATGGAGGCTTCAAGAGCAGGGGTCGCTACCTCATGACGTCGTCTGAAGGGACTTTCTTTGCGCCGCTCCACGGGTCGTAGATTCAGTATACCACCCATGCGACACGTAGCATTCAAAACTGTACGGTTTTTGGCACGATGAAAATTTTGGAAACCAAGCTGAACAGTGCTCTAAAACCCTCAGCCATGCATCATTAAGGCGATGCAAAATTAGCAGCCGACCTTTAACGGTTAACATGCCGTCGACGTTTACGTCTTCCGTCACCACATTTTTGTACGGAACGTAGGAACTGGATGTACTTCCTGACTGTTATATGTGCGTCTGTTAGCATGGTTCTGTAACATGCAGGCCGGCTGTTTCTACTCTGATTGTCCACTTCACCTAAGGAACAACCCCGGGTCAGTGTGGAGACACCGGGGGACAGCGCCCTTCCGAAGTAGATGTTTCAACAAGTTCTGTAACAGGGAACAACACGAACCAAGCATGAACCGAAAGCCCAGTAGGCCACGCAAATAACTCACATAAACGAAAACTAAAACGGCGTCGACAACACAGCAGCACGTCCCGGTACACCGTTCAAATTCAACCTGTGCGCGCTTGCGGGTTTCGACCGCACGTTGCAGTTCCCCAACAAAAGACAAGGTGCCAACCTCCAGCAAACCACAGCTCCATGCCATCAACGGTAACGTTGTTATGTCTCCGGCAGACATTCCACCAGGTGTTTGCAATTGCCGCGGCATGGAGCTTCCCCGTCCTTTTAAAATTCTGTTCGATAGTAGACACCGTCAATTATTTAATTTTAAAACCGGGCTAAACATATTAGACACACATGCAGTAGTTGCGGTCATACCACTGCCAGTGTCCAGGGTATACCCCCAAGCTGGATATGGATCTCTTCACTGAGCTCCCATAACCCTTTCGAGCGTCGAACGACATCCCAGCAGTGACCCCTAATATTACGCACCACATCGGCATTAAGGGATTTCCAGTCCCAGCAAGGCCACGCCGAGTATCTCCTGGAAAACGAAACCTCACCGGGCCATAATCCTAGTACAAAACTGAACGCGGTGTGATACTGCTTTCCGAGAGTCCATGGGCCTCATCATCACATTTTTCCCCTGTCAGGCAACTGGCACCGTTGTGACGATTACCGCGAGATAGATTTAATACGTTCTGATCACCAGATTCGGATGGTCAAAGAATGCGTAAACCAAACGCCGTTATCAATCCTTGTCAGATCTACGAATTTTTAAAATGTCTCAGCTTAAAATGCACAGTGCAAACTCTTCCAAGCGTCATTCATGTGGCCAGATGCGGTATGGATTTTTCTACCCACAACGTGACGATATTATGTTTGCCATTTCTTTATCAGAGGAACAACCTACGATGATTTACACCTCACTAAAACGTTTGACCCTAAATGGCGTTAATTTGATTTTCTGAAGGTGTCGAGTCATTCTTGAGGTTGCCTTGCTTCGCTTAATTTATTTTGAAAAGTTTCATTGTTTTCCATAAATAAACTGCACCGGTAATCTGTATTCTCGCTTCAGCTGTTGCTGCCGCTTCCCTTACGCTTATCCGGTCTGAGCCATGTACATTTCTAAATGTCAAGATGAGGATTTTCATCCTGTATTTCTTCTTGAGTAACTCATAATTTCCAACATTTCCCTACACGTGAACTGTCCTTTTGCTCCATTTCAACCAAGGAGTATTTGTTTGAGTGCGCTCAATTCCATTTTGTTGTCCACCCATTACTGAGCAGTGCCGGGCTCTTCCTTGCCATCCTGACTTGAACACACTATTGTCAATTGTGACCGAGGCCTCCGGCACAGCTGTCGGTGCCGAGTTACAGCAACTCATTTACTCTCCAAAAGTTCGCAGCCACCGGAATCCCTCCACGGCACGTTTGGTGGAGAGAGACTTGCAATCTTTTCAGGCATCCGCAACCCCTTTAGCGTCTGCAACTTTTCACCTGGCAGCGTTCAACACAGTGCATAATTTGTCTCACCCGGACATGCGCACTTCATTAGAACAGGTCATAGAACGTTTCGTAGTGTCTGGAGTAAGCAACGATACCCGCAGTTGGGGCCGTCCTCCCTCCAGTGTAAACTCTCCAGAGCCCACTGCCATACGAAGGACCGCACTGGAGCTTTTCCGTTGCCAGACGCATGCTTTCGCCGCGTACATATCGACCTGATTAGCAACTTGCTGTCCCCAAATGGCCCTACTTAACTGTTGACTTGTAGACCACAAATTGGTCTACAGCCACACCGCTAGCTATCTGCACCTTAGATGTGATACCCGGCGCTTTCCTGGAACGTCGGGTGACACAATTTGTTGTTCCAGAATATATGACCACAGATAATGGATCGCGTTTTGAAGGAAATTTCGTAGTCCTCTCAAACACTTTAGAATGTAAGCACCACGGTTTTCCTTCCGGCAGCAAGCGGGATGGCTTAATTTTTTCACGATAAATTGGATGCCGCTGTTAGTGCACTTGCTAATTCTTCAAAAAAAACGGGGCACTTCCCTTAGTTCTTTTAGGCTAGTGGAACACATATGAGGAGGGCTTAAACGCCACTAAAACCAAACTAGTTTTTGATAGTATACTGGGGTTATCGAGCGAAGTATTCTCACCCGCGACTTCCGCATAGTACGACTAGGACAGCCACACAGCCGAGAGAACAACCAGCAATTTCGCAGATGCACACTGAGCTATATCCTTGAACTCAGAGTTCAAAACTACAGATGACCTACGTCAACCGCTACAACTCCCATACACCGGCCCACATCGCAATGTAACTTTGGTCGACAAGTCGAACACAACATTTATGAAGGAATCATCAACTGCACGCCCTCTGGAGACAGGTCGAATTCTTCGTGAGTTGCCAAAAGTGGGTAAGTTAGGTAATCGTTTTGACCCTAGGGGTTCGGTGGACTTTGAAGGTGGAGCCCAGTAAAAATAACATGCAGAACCCGGATCGTTATTTAGTGGGATAGGTATTAGTGTGATCATTAGGTGTGCTCAGAGAAACACTTGATGAGTCACTGAGAAATACGTTGTACAAAATGCTTCAGGGACGTCCAATTTTTGCAGGAATCCTAACCTTACAGTACATAGTTGGTACTGGGTTGGAATGGGATAAAAGACGACGCCTGCCCTAAATTTGAGTGGCCACGTTCTTACACAGTTACAGGCAAAGACTCAGGCCCAATGTGTGAACGTGGTAGTCACGCAGAAATCCTGTCGAGATGCCGCGTTGTCAAAAAACGTGATCAAGCAGATTCCGAAAAGAAAGCTCAGTTAGGAACGTGTGTCTTACAGGTAATTTGCCCGGAATAACACAGCGATTGCAGTGAGATCACCTCCGACGTCCCCAAAATTCTAAACTCCCTGCGACGTTTTAGCTGCCTTGCCAGTACCACCGTACCGGTTCACATTACCTTGTGAATGTAAACTTACCACAAACCACTAGCATCAACGTTAGTGTGTTGACGTAGGTATCGCAGCTGTGTTCGTAGCTCTATAATGAATCCCCGTCATCTCTACCATTGTAGGCTACATTCACTAGGATAACAATGTTTTAGCTACTACAGTTGGGAACGCCGCTCAACCAGTATGCTGCTTGTTCGAAATCTGAAGGTTGAGTGGAAGTTCTGTCGACATTCGTTATCTCTGGCGGCTGCCATACGGTTGTGCTGAAGATTCCCTC
>LUCH01005293.1:10965-24882 GCA_013368495.1 Paragonimus heterotremus | reverse complement strand
GCGTTGAAGTCAGCTTGTGAACAGTGGGTAAATAAATAGACAAAGTTTGTTCGCAGATCCACGGTCTTCTCATTGTGACTTCCGATCCGCGTTTATATTAGGCTAGGGAAAATTTGTGCGTACGATCCTCGGAACTAGCATCACCAATCGATCATGCCATCCATATATCCATCTCTTGGGACCACAACATATGAAGTGCGGCCTTTACTGCGGTTGCAATCACAAGAAGTACAATAACCGGCGCAATCTAATGCATCTCGGCAAACCTCAACCTTAAGACCAGTGTAATGCTTGAGGAGGCTCCTGTGACGGTATACTGGCGTCAATAAATGGAAGGCGCTGAACCATATTACCCAGACGGGGCACAAGTTTATGGGGCTTGACAGGCAGTGTGAGTGAAAAATTATGAGGTAGAGATTTCCAGACATACCAAGCGTCCATAAGACCAAATACGTCCTGTCCGGTCAGGAATTATGGTAAAAATTGCAGGGCTTGTTTTACTTGTGTGAAAACCAAGGGACCTACCCCATACTGACAAGAACAGATTACGTATTCAGAGGATGATGATTGGGGCGGAAGCATTTCACGTATGCCATGAGGCCGCGCCTGTAAAGCTTACCATGAGGTTTGAAGATGAAACCGAGGAGATCCATGTAGATTTTGAATCGACGGATTACAAAATAAGTAGACAAGAAATTCCGAAAATTCTGTGCTAACTGAGGACACTTTGTGCGTTCTCCATGCAACGCTGTTCAGAAAGATTATGCAGTCGAGCAATGTTCCGGATGACTAGGGAACTGTTGGAGCTGTTTCTGTTTGCAAGGACTTTGCAGAAACTAGAAATTAAAACCACCAAACAATGAGTCTATAAAGTTCTGTGGTGAATCAATTTGAGGGAGGCGTAAAAGACATGCTTGTAAAGTGTCTCCCCAGTGATAAATATTCATTATCGGCGGCGTTGGCCGCAAAACTTGTCAGGTTTATAATGGATATACTCCTGTTAATCTTTGATAACTTCACACCTTGGCAGGCATCGTCAACTTGCCGAAGTGCTGTAGAAACACCCCTTGTCACTTTATCAAATTTGTGGCCAACCGCGTTCAACTAATTCGCGACTATATTCAGGACTGTCAACGGTGAAACCCTTTGTCCGAATTAGATCTGATGGACACGGCCTGGCCAGGATTCTGCTGTGCTTGTCCTAGATTAATGGAAGCGTGGCTGGAAGGCCAGTCTGTCCTGTGGAGACTTGATAATTCTTGGCCATCTGATCGACTGCTCAAACAAATTCAAGCTGAGGAACTTGAATTAAGTAAGGTGTTGACAGTAGCCAACGTTAGTATCGCGCAATGATACACGGAATCCGTTTCATCTTATTCAGATGGGTACACCTTACTTCGTGTGATATCATGGTTAGTACGTTTCAAGGTTTATTAGATTTACATGACGGATGGTCGACAGAGTTCCATTATGTTGAGTCCCCTGCGTAGGGTAGAGCTGGATCTATCCTATAAATTCACTGTCCGGCTGCAGCAGCAGAACGCCTTCTATAAGAACTGTATAGGACACTCCAAAAGCCGACGGAGTATGTTGACCCGCCTAAAGCCAGTCAATCTAAACAGTGTACTTTTCTCGGTTGAATGATTTAACCGGGCTATTTCATGGTAATCGAATAATCATAATGCCGCTCCCTGGGGTTGTTACGGACAGGATCACCAGACGCTGTAATGAAGCTGAGAGTCACATGGGAGATGGTCACTTTTTATTGTCTACTCGAAGGAGATCTTCACTTGTCAGGGACGTGCTGCGTAAGGCTAAATGTGGAAGATGCCAAATGTTAATACAAAAGCCCTGGCAGCACTTGGTGGCCCAGCTTCCCATTGACCGCACAACAGCCTCAGCACACCCTTTACAACCTGTGGCGTGGATTATTCTGAACACCTGGGGTTTCGCATTGGGAGGAGCGTTTGCAACAGATATGACAGTCTCTATAGTTGTTTAAGGGAGGGATAATTATATTTGAAAGTAGCACAGCGGATGTCAACGGACTCTGAATTGATGACGTTGATCGTACAATCGGTGTCCCCGTAAACACGTACGACGAAGTCGGTTTGTTGAAGTACGCCACTCTCAAGCGTCACTTATCAAACGATCCTATTCCCATCTTTTTTGGTATGGCCAATGTCCAGTCCGTGTTCCACGTGGTCCTATCAGCCATCATGGAAAAGTTTTGGTATCCAAACCAAGAATCCTCGATGGATTGTCACTTTTGCCTTTAGGGATAAAACCAAGTCAGACCTTCCATATTCTTCCTCGATTCCCGCCGGAAGTTCCTGAAGGGTCAGTGTTGATATTGTTGAGGTTTGTTGCATTATTTTGAGATTGCTGTGCCTTGTTTGATCTGTGTTGAAGGGTGGCCGTATCTCTCTTCATTTTTCTAAGGATAAACAGTACCAACCATTGTTATTCTTACACCAACTACTATAACCGTTTCTTTTACTCTTATTCAGTCTGACCCCTGTACATTTATAAATGTCAAAACAGGACATTTTCCCTTCATGTTCTTTCTTGAGTAGCTTATAATTCTTACCACTTCTCAATGCGTGAACAGTCACTTTGCTTCAACCCGACCAATTGCCATTTGTTTGAGTGAACTCAATTCCGTTTCATCGTCCCCCATTACTGAGCGGTGCCTGGTTGTCAGAGTTGTTGTACCGGCACATTCTTTGTTTGATTTGCGAGGATATTTCACAGTCGAGGTATGATATTTAATTTTCATGTACATTGATTCAATTAGTACCGTGTTAAATCCAGTTTTCACGAGCGTTTTCTCATTAACTGTTTCGAAGATAGATTATCTTCTCTGCCGTTGGATATTGAGAAAGTCATTTCTGGATTAACCGAATACGCGTAACTCGTCGTGAACCTTGAATCGTTAGCGAACGATTCAATAGTCAGCTCTTTGTCTACTGTTACTGCACACTTATATCGGTGACCTTTTGGATGGCATTTCAAGCGACACCCTTTTTTACACTAATGACCTGAGAATCTGGAATGCTAATGCCCCTAGTGCAGTACAGAATGATCTTCACGCGAATAAGCCGCTGTCGAAAGGATACATTCCACGCACGGGTTTCAGTAAGTGCGCACAAACGTCGTTTGATGGGGACGCTAGCAATGCCTTCGTGAGCCCTAACGCACTCAGCATAGCAAACATCACGAAAATAGTTTTGCAGAAAAATCTGGGTACGTGGGGTCCGTCTAGCTCATCTTTTGCATGCCATCAAGAAGCGGCTGGAAAAAGATGCTTTGCTACCTCTAAAGTAATTAAATGCATCTTCTTCCGCGTTCAAAAATTGCATTTCAAACATTTACGGTGTTTATTCATGGCCGCTACCTCAGCGTCCTGATCGTGTCGTGTATACCCGCTTCAATGGAAATGTTTTTCCTTCCGAATGTGCCCGGTGTGTCGTTATCAATCTTGTCACGGGCTGAAGATATGGATCTATACCTGACTGATTTCTGACGATTTATGCAACGGTTTCACTCTCATACAATTCTTCCCTAGCAAGAACATCGTGGAACTGTCCTCCGTCGTGACGAATGATGACGGCCGACGAGGACATGCCAGGAAGACTCACCGTTCCCTTCTCCGGCCCTGCGTGGGCAACAGATCTTTTCTTGTGTGACTGTTAGCAACTAAGACAGCCTCCCTTCTGATACCGTTACTAGCGGTTCCATAATAATATCAAAACGTTCATGAAGTCTCGTTTGCTTCAAACATGTTGAGACGCGTAATTTTCCTCTGTCCTCTCTACTTGATGTGAACCCCAACAACGGTTCACCACCATATTCGTAATCATTGCCCTTCGAATACTTGGACTACCGCTTGATGCCGAATAAGACAAGCCCACTGGATCCAGATCCACTTGACTTGTGGTGCCGAAGCCTTTTATTAATCTATGAAGCGTGTTCAGTCTTGTGTTTTGCTTTAAGTTTCAATTGCGGCTGTTTTGTACGTCAGGTATGGTCTGCCGGGAAATTTTTGGCTGACGTTTACATCAAGCACAGCAATTGGGCTGCTTGTCTTGTCCCACCCAGCATGGCTGATTTTTGTTGCAGCAGGGCTGGCGTAATTGACTTAAGATTTTACTAAGTAAGCACCTTCTGATTAATGTGCAAGTTTGCTCCTGATGAGTGAATTGAGTATGGGTACTAACAGTAAATCCACAAAGCAATTTACTTCAACGAGCGGGTACTGTTGCTTTTTATTCAGCTACACAATCCACGCTCACAATGACGGATGGACGCATGTGCGCCCAAAGCACAATCGTCAACAGGAGGTGGTCAAGTGGACTGCTGCGGAAAAAGGACCGTAGGAATGAGCGTATGCTTAATGCAGCACACTTTGCGGCTCATCAGTGTTTCAGCTGGAGAGCTGCCGTCGGGGTTGTCGATGATTGATGTGGTTCGGTTCACCAAATATAAAATCCTGTGAAATTCTTTCTATGGCTACTCTCTGTGAAATAGAAAAACTTGGCACAAAACTTCTGGCCTGATTTCTAGATTTTTAACGGTTCGACGAAAACTGTATATGCTGGATTTTGCTGTGTTAGCGCTACAGTGGAGTAAATCGCTGTTCGCTGCCAGACGCCAGTTTATCCGGTTGACCACGCTGGCTAAAAATTCCTGTAGGGCAACTTAAACTTGGCTTGAAAATATGCAGTCAGCGCAAACCTTGATTGTAGAACGGATGGGTCGTTGAAGATGGGTACGCAATCGTTAAGCACAGTTATTTGTGCGGTTGAAGTGGGTGGCACTAGATCGGATTCGCACATTTTGTAACTAACCGTGCCCGATCATTGAGTTACAGCGGCCCAGAAACGGACCCCTGAATTGCAGACAACTGTGGACCCAAATATTCCCAGGGTAAGGTCCGGGAAATTTACCAGTAATTATAATAGTCACACCCCAATCGTTCAGGACGACGGTATAATCCAACAGACTCAATGCATTCCAGACGGAGCCAACGAGGTCATTGTGAAATCGTTACGCAAGTAGGACAGGTCAATTTTGGCTACTTGCCTCGCAGACGAATGGTGACAGGTTAGTTTAGTAAAACGAAAATGTGGTAGGTAGTCTATGAACATCGGGTGTCAAGCTGGTGAGATGACTAATGAATACGAACAGGGAAAGGATTTTCTCAGTTCGAAGGCCAGCAAATTTTCACTTTTTACAGCAGACACAAATTAGAGTGTGAATATATTACACGCTGGCAGGAATGCTTAGCTAAGGCAGGAATCTTACGAGAAGTCGTAGTATCAGCAAGCACGAAAGCATGACCTAATATATAGTTTACCACAGTCGTGACGACAGTTGACCTCAGAAGAAATTAGTTATAAATGGAAACAAATCGAGGGAAGGTAAATTGCATGTAGCAAAATTGTAGTAGCCTGCGTGCCACCAAGTTAGGCTGGTCTTTACCTCTGGTAAAAATTTCGAACGGTGACTCAAGTAACCATAGTTGGTTCGGTCAAGAAAATCAAATCTACGCGTTTCGTCGAATGAAACAGTCCAGCTGGAAGACGCGTGGCTTACCTAACGGGTCACGCTTAGGATCCACATGGCAATCCATAGCGCAAAGGTATTTTACACACCTTGATTAAGCGATAACGGAACGTTTTAACGACGCTACAGTTGGCTCCCTTGAAACAGACTACATGCATATTTGACATCCTTGCTAGAATCTCTTCAGGCATCTTACTCATTGACAATGTAGTGAAATCCAGGTAGGTGGAACGATCCGCAGACTACAGCCGATCGCATGTAACAAAAATATGAGAACGAACACGCCACTGTCCCGAAGATGCAATCTGTCGTTTAAAGACGGTAAACGAATTTTGGATAGATTAATCCCGATTTACCTTGTTCATTGCGGCCTCTGTAAGACAACATCATCTGCACACACCACGCCGGCCAACCTACTTTCAAGAAGAAACTTGATGCCAGGATAGTTGAATTCGTAGAGGGCGACTTATGAAGCGTCAGCCGGTAAAATTTCCCAATAAAGGGAGATCGGACACATTCAGCAAACACCACTGGAATTGTTGTACTCACGAGACAAATACCCATGGGATCGCATCCTTCCTGCAAATTGAACGCTCAGATGTCGTGTAAACGTACTCACTTTCCTTGACTGCTGCCAGTTCTCTATCCCGTTTCCCACTGTTAGGGTTATAAAAAGAAAAAAGTATCTAGACCGTTGCTCTTCAGGAAGCCATAAACACCGGCCTGGAGCCATCTGATCCTCCTACAATGGGCCGTTTGAAGCACAGTTAGTGACTTCTGTCTCACGTCTTCTACAAAACACTATCAGATCTATTTAAAGTATCCTCACAGTGTTCACGGTATCTATCAAATCGTCTAGACTATCAGTTGAGGAATGATCTATCTTTTATCAAACACAGTACACTAAACCTAACAGGACGACCAAAACAATACGATGATTAACACGCTGAAAAGCACATGTACTGGAACGACGCGTGATTGAGACGTTCATTGCTTGGACAGGAATCTAAATCTGACGTAGTTGTACAGCTTCTTGCATACATTTTTCTTCATGAAAAGCGAACTTTGCGACTGCGTTTTCTTCCAAGTGATAGTTAGTTTCCCTTATTTTGCAAGTACCGCTTTGTATGTATTCGTTACACCTTCCGGGACCAAAAGCCACTGAACTGCGCTTCATTTAAGGCCACACAGCCATTGTGAGGATGGCATAGCGGAACAAAATCATTCACCAGCATGATCCGGAAATTAGGTGCTGCTCAGAATAAACGGGAATCTTTGACTATCCTTATTACATGGTTAGTCTATCTTCAAGTTGGAGTGCTCGTTTCTGTGCCGAAATGAAACGCTTATATGCAGCACTTTTTCAGCTGCTTTCTACGGCTAGGAGTGAGTTGATTTAACTAATGATAACGAACCATTCAGCCGATTTTCATCGTAAGCATGACCATTATAATGAGCGCTTAGACATCTTGCAGGCAGAATGAGTTCTGTATTCAGGTCTTTTCCAGAGGGTTAGCAGCGAAATCAAAATAGTGGTATCTTGGCGGCATCAAAGAAATCTTTCTGGGACGTACGCCGGTAGACTACAAGTGAATCAACTTCTTGATCTGCTCCAGCAAGCTATAACGGATGTAATAAGTCTCGTGCAATCGTTTATTCAACTGCGATTCAACAAAGTTAACACTGTTCTGCTTTCAACTGAACCAACCTTAAGACACTGCAATTGCCGAAGACATACGACACGAATTTGCTGTCTTGCGTGACAAAGAAAACAAACATTTAAGTAATTTCATGTTCATCGGTAGTGTTCATCAATAAATTGAGAAAAATTACCTTCTGAAAGCACAGAATAGGTGGAGTGGTTGAGAAGCGAAACAAAAATGGAGGGTGGCAACTGGGGTTTGGTGCACCGGATAATTTTTAGAAGGGATGTTTAACTTTATGACACCCGGGAGTCTTCGATCAGAAAACTGGATAAGCAAGACGACAGGAAATGAAGTTGTTGATGTAAGACTGGTCAAAAGTTGAAATGGACATGAAATAATTCCCTAAAACAAAAGAAAACTTCGACGATTACACTAAAACAAAAAAGTCAATCGTTGTTCATCATGCATGTTATCATTTTCAGCATGCTCAACGCATGGTTCGACCGGCATAAGTTACATATTTTTCCTAGGTCATTTGCTAGCTACACACTGGCCATTTACGCGTAAACGCCATCCGCCGGACCGTGAAGTTGTTCACGTGGTACGAAAATACTGCCGAAATCATA
Source organism: Paragonimus heterotremus (assembly GCA_013368495.1). Classification (NCBI taxonomy): domain Eukaryota; kingdom Metazoa; phylum Platyhelminthes; class Trematoda; order Plagiorchiida; family Troglotrematidae; genus Paragonimus; species Paragonimus heterotremus. Next base: position 17,042 of record LUCH01005293.1, on the reverse strand, counting down.
GGTGGTATAACTGGGAAAGTTTTACGAACCGCTTCCGCCGTTTCGGTGCACAGAAATACAAATATCATGCACACAGACAAAACCGTCACAATGCCTGCGTGTAACGTACCCCATAACTATTTGCAGGGCCTGCGGTGCTGAGCTCAATTCCAAGGGCGGGTCTTCGCGTTGAACCAGTCGTTTTGTAGCAGTGGAATTGGTTGAATGTTTGAAGCATTTATACAAGCGGTATTTGAAAGAAGGCAGTTCTAATATCCAACTTCTCAAACCCTTTCTAAAACAGAGTTTAGCTAGCAATTCGTTAACGCGGAGTGGCAAAACTGTTTCCGCGACTATTTGATTGTGCAATGTCAAAAAGCTCAAATACAATCAAATGCCTTCTTCCTTTTTACAGCCGTGCCTCATGGATATACTAACTAATGGCGGCAGACTGGTTCCACAATATCGTTACGAAGCATGTTCTGGAGTACGATGAACAAACTTCGGTCATGTCTAGAAATCGCGGTTGTGGTTGGCAAGTACAGAATATCTGTGCTGTCGTCTCAGCGTGATGTTGTTGTTTTGGCCGACAGTTACCTCAGTCGAACAATTGAAAAGTCGCTATGGAAGATGGTCATACGTTCGGTAGAAGGGAATGTAATAAGTACAAACATAGCACTATCTCCACGCATGTTTCATTTCAATCTCACAAGTGCAGGCTGCAATAAAATATTTACCATAACTAGCCGCATCAAGTTCAGCAAAAGTGAATTCTTCTATTACACGGTTGGGTTTGAATGATTACCACATTTTTAACGATTGATGGACTTGCAAGCAAGTGAAACGACATCCATAAGATGAAAGAGGGGTTGCAGTAAATTGTAGTATTCCAACGAGTCAGTCACGAATGACAAAACACACAATGTTCAACGTACGTAATCGAAGCACAATAGGGTCTACTTCACACAAAAAGGGAAAAGTCACGAGGTAACGAAAAAACGTATATTAACACAACTCAGATACCGAACGAGATTCAGTTCTACACCATGTCCTTGTCCGTATATATATGGGACCCCACGGTCCGGAAACGAACCACCAATCAGGAGTCGCCTTATGCTCACTGACCGCTGACCTCGGGCTCTGGTTGGCCATCTTCCTCAGCCCTGTGCATACACGCGGCCGGTCCGCTTGTTCGAGGACCTGAAAGGAAGCGGAAGGAAGTGTATGTGGTCAAACAAGATGGCGACACACTACATGCTATTACAAAATGGATATACAAAAAGCCCGCCCAGAAGTTGCTTATTAGCATCAGGTGATTCGCGCATCAATGAATGGAAGTCGTGGTGCTTTTGCAGACTTTGAAAACGTAGAATGTGCGGCCACTCAAATAAAGTGCTTAAACACCTTCCAGAGAGTGGCTGAGACCGATACCTCCTCTGCGAAGGTAAGAACGTTAACAGACAGCGCGTGGACCAGTTTTTTCCGACAAAAGCTTGCGGAATGTTGATTGTTAGAATACGTGCGAAATTTAGCATTTCTGGCTGAAGAGTAAATGCACGGTCGCAAAGACATCTATCTAGACATGTGAAGGGATTGAGACGTCTTAACTTATTAACGTGAGCGACATACTGCCTGGACGTAGAAAACGAACCTGAAGTTACCACTTGATTTTTTTAATTCATAGGCTTTTCTAGAGGTGATTAGGAAGTACCTTTGGCTTAAATAAATTCGGGAATGTTGCAGCTGTCTACGTAGGTAATAAACTAGCATACAAGTATGGCATCGAGCACCCTTGGAGGGCTTGTAGAACTTTCGCACGGTCGAAATTATCGTCATTTTCGAGATAAGGCCTTCTAAAGGCCCACCGTTTTCCTTAATTTCCCACAAAAATTCAAATCTGGCGGCACTTTTATTCTGGGGACTACCCTGCAGTTTTTAAGTGGTGATGATAACCGATGTTCAGAACAAGTCGTGAATAGTGCGTGGTTTACGTCCGTGTTAATGTTGCAACTCTGACGCCAGGCCTTCGTCAGGCCAGTTGTTCAGAAATACCGGGGGCTGACTCCATCTTGATCATCTTTCACTTGGCGGTGAGTATTTCTTCTTATAAATGCCAAGTTTTTGTTAATCTTCAGCCTGAATTTGCTGCTGCAAATTTCACTTCATCCGCCTCATCCAAAAGCAAACTGGAACTCGGCAGCCTGGCGGACTCCATGTAGTCCGCTGAACCGACTTTCGAGCGATCCAAAAAACGGAATCAGTAACCGTAGGACATTTTCAGAAGGAAATCGGGATTCTCATCATCTGAAATGCCAGTGGCTGCAGCCTAAAACAGACAGCTGCAAACGCACACATGCCCGTATTTTGCACGGATGATGCTTTATAGGCGTTAGTTGCAGTGGCTAAGCCAGTATCCAGTAAAAATAAAACATCTTCAAGCATCGGAGGCATGCACGAACGGGATAACAATACACACGTCACGAACAATATCCGTGCTACAAACGTGACGGAATAAAAATACGGTGGCATGAATGACCAGTAAACGTAACATGAAACACAAGATTCGGTGTGTTTTTCGGCCAGTCCAGGGTTTAACACATCAGCTGGCCACTTCATAAGTTGTCATTGCAGCTGGCAAGACATCCCCTTCTAAGTACCTTCTGTATACACTAGACATTAACGGATTTGTACGGCGGCGCTCATTCTATCCGTAATGCACGTTTATGTGCCGGGTCTTGAATAGTTACGTTTAAAGGTCGACAGCATCTTGTAAATAATTACCCGGATAAACAACCGTTTTACTGCGGGAAAGGTGGTCGTAGATACGGGTAGACTGTAAATACTGCGTCAAATCACAAGAGGTGTTGAGAATCCAAGAAACGAATCTTCAAAGTTCGCGAAGTAAAATTCACACGAATTGCGCGGATGCCACTGGGTACAAAATCACGTAACGGCGATGAACCAAGGCGTGGGTGAAACCGATGATTTAGATAGACAAAGGTTTACCATGGGAGCCAACGATGAGTCAACGAAACGGAGACAACTGCCGGCAAGCCTGTGGTCTAAATTTAAGTACGTTTGAAGACGAACGCGTCAATCAGAGTGTAACGATTCACGTCTGATCGTTAAGTTACGCGTAGCCCAAAAACGGATCCCCGAAATGAGAACAAGATTGGATCCAACAATTTCTACGGTACTATTAAACAAATGCATCAATAATTACAAAAGGCAAACCTCAGTCGTTCGCGACGGTAGTTTCATCCAGCAAAACCAATAGGTTCTCAACAGGACCAACAAGGTCAAAGGTGAGCCGTCACGCCAGCGGACCAGGACAAGAATGGCCACTCGTGCCGGCGACATTTAATGACACATTAGTTCAATAAAACAAAACGGGGTGGGTGAGGTAGTGAGAACAAGTGTCAGGTTAGTGGGAAAAATGGGGAAAGCAAACGATGGGGACGAATTTTCTCAGTTCGTGGATCAACAAATTTGCACAGAGTTCAAGCGGTCGGTTCGAATCTTCCATTGGTGTCTTAATGTTAAACCAAAGAGGGCTTTGAATGTAGAAAGGGAGGGTGTTGTAAACCGTTCTAAATGGCACGCCGGTTAGTCATTGCTACTGTAATGCGTTTGGCAGAATTCGGGTTATCGTCCCAGTAATAATTAAAGCGAAATCCTCGGTCCCGAAAGTACCGCGACTGTCCCGTATTCTCTCCCAAGGCAAGCCAGAAGATGCGTCCAGAAAAAAAGCTTTGTTTCGCTCCAAAACGGGACGCGGCTAGGGCGACAAGTACAAAGTATTATAGGGCACATAGTGGCCACATATTCCCACCACATCATGAGAAGTGGTTAGGATCGCATATGTGCATAGCGGTATAAAAACCGTCTCAACCGATTTGAACATTTCAGCTAGTTAGGTATGAGTCAAGTGGTTTTTCTTTCTTTCTCACGACGGCGGCACCCTGGGACGGTCACAGGGTGGGCAAAATAACACGGGGCAACGAACAGAATATAAACGGAAGCAGAGCGCAAGGTCGCCATTTTTCTAACCTTTGCACAACTGTTGTCCCATATCCGGCGTTAGCAGCAACCTCAATATTGCCGACGAAGCAAAGCTTTTGCGTCTGGGCTTGGAACCAAGATTATTTTGCGGATGGACTGTGAAGTTAACGGTGATCGCTTGTCATTTTGGATATTTTCTGTGACACATGCACTTGAATTACTGTGAGCGAAAATAATAGTTTTGTCGAAACGTTTGCCAGAGTGCTTGAATTCTCGCACCATCACACCCGGCTCCTGGAAGTTGTTTGCTGCAAGACCGGGCCACCAATTCCAGCTGATCCCATGTCTATACCCCACCGGTTGAATAGGCTTAGTGTGGTCATTTATACATATTCCACTTGTTCAGTACATTGTGTGCCTTCCAGAAGTTGCTCACTTTATTTCATCTGATATATTCTGGACTAATATTAATAATTCCTACTTCAGCGCTCCATGTACATATAATTAACCACCTCGTTTAATTGCCAACACGACCGCATCGCTTACTGTAACTTGTTAACGGCTATCTCTCATGCACAGAGTCCACCTGGTTGTGAGTTGTATATTTTACTAACGGTTAACAGTTTATATGTAGAACCGGCTTGATCTGAGTCGACCTTCGCCATTCCGTCCTTTCTAACTTAGTGAAGAAGTTTGCAACTGCCTCAATAGACTGTGTGTAACTGTAAATCTCAACAGACTCTGTAGATTTATTACGAAAACTTAACTTATATGCAAGTTTCAGAACCATATTAGCTCGCTCTGGACGACTCTGCGAAGACGAGTGGTCACGTGAAATCTCTCCGGAAGCCGGCCATACCTTCTCCACAGTTGAACTTCCAGGTCTGTGGAAGCATTTGCTTGTCAGCGTGCATTGCACGGAGCGATTTCCTGTGCATATCTTATGCAAGCTTATCTGGACAGCAGGAAACATTGGTTAGGCTTGATACAAACGATGTTATGTTTTGTATTGACGAACTAAACAAATGTGACCTGATGAGTTAAATGATTTGGAATGTTTCACGTTCAAGTTGTGCAATGACGACTTGAATATTATAACTATTCCGTGGTACGAGGCCGTTTATGGCAAAATAACGGTAAGCAACAATTTTCCACCTGTTGGCCGAAAACTTCCCAAGCCACGTTTAGCATCAAGATTCCAGTGACGCATTAATATGTTTTCGACAGGTCAAGAAAGATAAAAACTCCACTTGAAGATGTTCAACAGAAGATCACAAGAGCAACTTAAATGTTACGTACGGACCTACGAAGGAAGACCAGATGAAATTCTGTATCACCACAAGTTTCGTAGATTAAGGGTGATTTATTGCCAACATATATAATGAGAAGGGCTTCCATTACGCGTGTTAAACCACACAAAGCACATACACGTAATGCGTTCTGCGCGGCAATTATCCGTTTCACGGAATTCGCCCTGAAGTTCGAAAGGCAAAAAGGTCCTTTTGGCGCGAGTCTTCAATTTTCAAATATATTTTTGAAATTTTAAAATCAACATTTCAGGCAAAGTACCTACAATACACCAATCGTAAATACACGCCGTTGACAGATAAGTTGGAGTGCATCGAATAAGTCTCAAAAGTATTGGGCTGATGATGAAAACTTTCCCCTCCATTTTCGCAAAAATATCCCGCTGTTGGCGTTATCTCACGTTTTCAGGTTTTATAAGTGAGATCATTGCAATTTTCGGAATGAAATACGTCACCCTATGGCCTGAGAGTGCTTTATCTCGCGGTGTTTTGAGGATATGGTCGAAATGGAAATATACGACCACACATTGTTGGCATTGCATTTCAACAAGAACACTAACACATTTGATGGTGAAACATGTATGACAACATTTCCAGCCTCCTTGTCTATACAATATCTATACTACTTCTCTTTGTTTGCATGATTTCAGGCAGATACTGGTCGATGAAATGTTACCGTTAGAGATGGTTGGAAATGACATAATCATATGGTTGTTTCCATCTTCGGTGTTAATGGAGCGGCGTAAGAACAGGATATCAAGTCCGATTCTATCACCAAGAATCTTCAGA
>LUCH01005292.1:0-38599 GCA_013368495.1 Paragonimus heterotremus | reverse complement strand
TAGGGTCCATTTCTAAGAATGGCGGACCTACCAGCGATAAGGCCACCGTGGAGTACTCAAGAGTCTTAGAATCGTTATCAGACATGGGTATTGCAATTAAAAGTTACACAGCAATGAATGGTAAAACCGGCGATATATAATTAATATAACCAAACGAATACACGAACATAAAAACGAACTGTCTCGAAACGCAAGGCAAAAATGGACACGGAACGGACTCACCGAAAACGGCAAAGTGTAACGACTCGTTCGAAATTTCGGCCTCACCAATTGTTGGAACTTGTCCAACAGATTATTACCCAGTCTGTAGTCACTATCGAAAACCAACCGACAATGAAAAGCTAGGACTAAGCGCGTTGACCCTCGTTTATTTGTGTCGACCCTGGAAAGTAAAGTGTACAGAGAAAGACGTCAAGCTAGAGGGGCACGGAGCGAGTTGTGATTGTAGCCCCGGGATGAATATTACAAATGGAATAACTTGACTAAAACAAAAGTAGGCAAAAAGCCAAAGTCATCAAAAATGTACTGGTAAATGCGACTATCGAAAATATCATTTATTATAGTCGCCACATAGAGAGGAGGCAGAAATGACTAGAGCGCGCGCATAAAATAATACAGAGCAACAAATTTGTACGAACACCATAAGGCGGTAGACTTGCAGACTACAATGGTACTTGATCTTATATGTTGTATGTAGTTTATGTGATTGGTGGCATCCGGTTCGGATTAGCCTGCCATAGTAACGTCACATACTGACACACACGCACGCATACCGACCCCACGTATATCGTTAGTTCAGTTTGACTCACGGGACTTGCGGCTTGAGCTATAGACGTCCAGTTTTTCTTCAGTCATGGGCTGTGAAATCTTGCCCTATCAAGCGCACCAAACCAATCAACCTCGTGCATCCCAAAAGTACAAAGTGTATGTTATATAGAGAAGTCATATCATTTGAGCAGTGTAGCTTGGTCTGCAAAAGAAACAAGTGAAACACCTTCGAACTGAACACCACCTACACTCGATCGTAGTCCTCATATTCAGATGAGTCCTCCGGTTAGTCCACTTCAAAATGAAGCACTAGACTTAAGTTTCGTTCTTATTAGGTCTCATCAGTAGTGCGTATCCTAGTCCAGACTGGAAATTGCACTCCGGCGTTGATGTTTTTTATATTAGCTTGTTAACCACAACGTTAGCAACCTCGATTACTCATATCCAAACCCCCAGGCAGGACCTTTTGTGAATAGTGCTCAATTTGCTCGGTTACTCTTGCCCAGATACTCAGTATCGGTCAGCTTACAACGTGAAAGGCTCTAATTCAAGGTCATCGGAACTTCTGAGTTCACTTTCCAGATTGTTACTTACAAAGTGGTTGGAGAGTACGAGAGAGATCGGACGCCCTTACCAAACGATACTTGGTATAAGAAACGCTCGAAATAGCTGACCATCAATGTACAGTCTGAATTCAGTGCTGAAGAGTACGTCAACTTACAAATCATATGTTCTTCACTAGCTGGAACACAGCCTAGCCTAGTGATTTTCCTAGACTTCTTTTATGTGAACCTACAGACGTTTTCGATTATTTATGCATTCCAAATACCTTACTGTTTATTTCGATAGTTGGCACTATTGACCGTTTTATTGCATGTCTGTGCTCTCTCGTTTGCTCGGCCATCCAATGGTCAAACGAATTTCCCGTCGTTAACTCGTTACTTTGTTGCGCTCTACTTACAGCTCATCTTTTCAGTCTACTCACGGTATACGCTGCTGTCCATCAATCGGTTTTTGTGGTTTAACTATTGTGAATAACACGCACAGCTCTAGACTCAGAAACGGCTCAGTCCTCTACAACTGAACATTAGGTCCAAGTTGATGAACGGGTTCTTTTTTAATTAGTCGGGTTATTACGTCTTTGGAGACTTCATAAAACAGGCTGGTAAAAAAACGTGAGGATAAATCGGTCACCATTGGGTGACGAGAAGACAGTCTGACCCTGCCGACCATTAGAGTGATATCTACCGTTTGCTAACGTCAGCTTAATGTGAGCAGCACGCGTGTTAGTGGATAGGAAGATTTGGGGTCAACGAGGTTTAAGGACTGGGATAAGCTTCATCTGACAACTAGGCACAGAATGATGTGATAAGATCTGAATCGCCTTGGCCGTCACCATGTTTGGGCGTTGCGATGTTTTTGGCTGTTACCCGAGAGCGTTGTAGTTGATGCGGATTGACCGACCAATATTCACAGTTTCCCCCGTCTCATAGTAGCACCAGTTACTGATTATTGAACTCTATTATTAAACCATACTAAAAGTTCTTCCTTGTCGATGTGGACTACCTGGTGGACACGGGTTAAAGCGCGAACTAATTATGAACAGCGGCTTGCCGTTTACTTCTGAGTCATATCTTTCTATTATTATCTTTACACGCATTGTTTTGTAAAAGTGTACCGGCCCATAAAACATACATTTCAATTGGTGAGACACTACTTACTAATGAACTCCATTAAAATTTCGTCTTCACTGAATAGTCCCTCAGTCTATGTGTCAAATCGGTAGTTGTTGTCATTTATTTTAACGGGTTGTGCATGTTCTTTAATTCGTCAGCTCGTTTGGGTGTGGATAATGTAATCATGGTGATCAGTACTCAAGCTCAGGAAGAAAATGCACAAATATACTTGGACTCATGGTGATTACGATTATCTCTATTGGCTTAATTCGAGTTGTATTTTGTTGATTCAACTTTCACACTAGTATTGTTGCGAGCGCTTCTTATGTTCGATACAATCCCGGTGTTGTAATATTTGCCCATACGAGTTATCGTCCATTTGAAGCAAATTAAACGCCATCGAACGCCATCTGGTCCACTCTTATCGTTTACTGTCTGTTGCAGAAGGTGTCAAGAAGACCTCAGACGCCAGCACGGGGGTGGCGTTCATCACCGTTGTGCGCGAAAGTGGCGAGAATCGTATAATCGTGGTTCCTGGCGCAAACATGCAGCTGTCATTGTCCGACATTGATTCAGCAAATCGACAAGGACTCCTCAATAGTCGCGTGGTCGTCTGTCAATTCGAGGTATATTTATTTAGGCTGATAAATGATTTAGTGTGGATTAATTTCGTGATCGTTCTTTAAGACGTCTAAAATCCACATCCACCCCGTCACAGAGACTAGACCTTCACGTCTTGTGATGGTTCACGTAACTCAATGACCAGTTAAGGCAACCTGAGCAGTCTGATTATCAAACCGAAGGAATCCTCCAGGAACGCTATTAATTAGACTCTTGATGAATTGCAGCCTCCTAGTCCTCCACGCTGGGCGTTGGGGGAAGATTCCCTTGTGTGGAAAAAGCGGTACTAGTTCTGGTCCACTACTGCCTACCCACTGTCTTACGCCACAGTATTTCAAAGCCTACGGCGTTGGTTGAAATTCCCAGTCGTTCTTCTGAACTTCCCGACGGTATCTTAGTCCAACTAAAACCATGAATTTCAAAAACAATTAATCCCATACTGCATCCGCTATCTCATAGTGTGGCAAAAGGTCACTCACAAGGTACGACCTTCACTGTCCAACGCGCTCGTTCCCATGCCACGCGCGCGCTCGCGTTTATGAGCCGGAACTCCAGTCCACGACACAGCGGCAGTTTCCACTCACACATCATGTACATTTCTGTCTGAATTGTGTATGTGACTGACGCCTTCTGTTGTGGTTTTTTACTTCTCACTCTTCGTCCGTTCTCCCAATTACGTTGCGCGATGGTTCTTTCGGTCACTTGTGTTGTCTGCAACCTACTCGTTATGAGCTTTTGAACATATCTCACCACTGCGTTGATGTATTCCATCGAATGTTGGGACACTTACGTCTCCAAATTAGTCGCCTATCATCGTAGTATAGTCAAAGTCACTGTTGCGTACAGCACGGTCAATATAGAGTAACATATGTTATTGTCGACCCATCCTCAACTGTCTTATCCAATTTATTTATCAGACCATTTATAGTCGTTATTCTTCCAATCCCGAAACTCATATAGTTAGTCTTTGTGATACCGTCGCCGTGAGTCTCATTTTCTACACCTCATTCCCCGGTTTTGATCGTTCCTTATTTGGGCCCAGCTTGCTAAATTCGTACTGTGAAGCAGATAAGTCACTAAGCTGCCATCGCCTGGACTCTAAACTCGTTGAACTTTGATTTCCGTTGCATTTCAGATCAGAGTCCAGGACAATAGTCACCTTATCAGACCGACAGCATCCCGCACTGTCGATTCGACAAGAGTATGACACTTGAGGTGATTCCGCGGTCGCCGCTATCACTCAGGGCGCAGTAGGTTTAACCCCCAGCACCACGGCTGCAGCCGCATTCTTAGACCGGATTCCTGTTAGCAGTAGCCTCTACACCTTTTACTTGGTTAAGACCAGATCTATACATTCAATTTTTAGGAATCTTTTCAACGTTTACTTCTGACTTAACTAACTGTAATGACAGCACTAGCATAAATGTATTTTATCGGTATCTCGCTGTTCTCTTTAGTTTGATGCACGGTTTTAATATGATCATCTTGACTGCGTTATTGTAATGGACGCGAAGCCGTTCTTATTGCGGCACGTGCTTATATTCAGACCATATGTCGTCGTTGTCGTTTTGCCCCCAATTCCGTTAAGCAAAGACTGACATCCGATAAGCGGGTCACCCTATGGTAGGGCGTGTGCATCAAATTAACGTAGTATTCGACTTCAGCAGCTTTAATCCCCGAAAAGATCAGCGGCTGTTTGTCTTAAATCTGTAAAAGTCCATTGCGATGTACCAAGCCTGATAGCTTAATCTCAGCCATTCATTCGCCCTACATCTGATCAGCAGACAAACTTTTGCTATCTCACCCACACATCCATAGGCCAACGCTCAAAGCACTACAGATTGACGTTACGCGCATTACAGGCTAAAGTCTGGTCCGAAAATCCCGGCTCTGGCCGCATGTAGTGCCCACTGTACGGTTTTCACTTCCATTCACCCGACTGACAGCGGACCCTCTTCTGTCAACACTGCCACCCATGTACGGTGGTCACGGAGACAAAATTCGGAGTCCGAACCGAAGGATTTCCCAACGTGCGCGCCTCTTAACCGAATCTAGTGGGGGAACGGGCATAACACAACCCTGAAACCACAGCCAGATTAGCTGGCTGTGGGTAGGGTGGGTGTGTAGGCACATTTCTAATGGAGTGGCTCGGTGCCATCGCCTCAGCGCTTTGGGCATCACGGTCCATGATCGATAACACCTGGTTGTTCACACGTCTCTGTAACCGCTTCAGCGCTTAAAGAGTAATGCTGGTCTGGAAATTAGCATGCGCCAGTGAGTACGAATGGAAGAAGTAACAATACTATATTTCCTCAGCGCATTGTACCATCACAATGATTCTCACACTAGACTACGGACAATACAAAATTGCATTCATGAACTAAACAGGTTTATGAGTCACTGAGTAATTGAAACCTAACATTTTTTCCATAGAACCTGAAGCACGTCGTGCTGTAGTTTTAGGTTCGTTGCACCATTTTTGTACTCTAATGTGACATATTTTGTCCATGCTGTGAAAATACTAATGATAACAATGGTAATAGTAACAATGTGGAAACAATAATTCGGAATTCAGTGCCGACTATATATTGCTCAGTTTGTTCAATGTAGTCCGTGGCTTCAACCTATGTTTCTGATCGCACGGTTATCGACTGGAGTTAACAGGACAGTTACTTTGTCTCCTATGGAGATGATCGGGCAATCTGAACACTAGCCACACAAGGTTGTGACTGAGCGTTTAGATATGATTGATCGATCACGCCCGATGTGAAGTTACTGCCATTGTGGTTAACATGCTAGTCTCACAATCACGAGGGCCTGAGTACAAATTCCTTCTCGGACAAGAATATGCCCTACTGACAAGCTCTAATAGGAGTGAAACTCGAGTCTGGTGCTTCCTTACGAAGTGAGCCGGCCGAAAAGCCTATCTGAATGCAACGACTGTGACCGGGTGTGAGTGGTGTTCAGTTTGAAATTCTCAAAAAAACGGTATTCATTGAAAACAGTAGGTGTTGCTTGGCACCTCTTAGTTTTGTGGCATTATCACTAGGCCACGTCGTTCTAATTCCTGTCAACATGTTATGTTTGACAATTTTGTCCGTTTTATGGTGAAGGCAACTTGTTGCGTTAGCAAGATCAGCGTGGACAGCTCGATCGAAAATGTCCAGATCGAGGTTCTTTGTTCTGTGGTGACCTGCTTCCTACCGAAAAACGATATGTCTAGGATGTGAAGACCGTTTTGTTTGGGTCTACACAAAACGTTCGCACCACAGGGGTTTTGGTTAGGTGAATACGAACTAGGATAACGTGTTGCTATATATGAGTACTGGTCGAACCGAGCAGGGCGATGTAGGGATTGTAACGTACTCTTAACAAGTATCACGTTTGTTTGCAAACTGGCTTCTCTAGGACTGTGCATACTGTAAGTGTAGATGCTTTTGATAGCGGTTTAGAATCAACACTTTGGTCTCACCAAAGACATATGAGACTTGTGGGTCTTGGAGGCGACTCATTCTGTCTGAGTGTGCGTATGTGTGTCTGCTAACTTGGTTTCATAGTCAGGCTTGCGTGCTGTTTTGATCTGGCGGGCTCTTCTGCCTAGGACATCGGTCCTTGCAGGGTCAGCCTTGTCAGATTGGCCAAAGGAAAGCAGCCAGAAAAAAAAAACAGTTTAGCTCGTTGTAAATAATACCGGTATATTTTTGGTTCAGCTTGACGTTTGTCCTTGCCTGGTCCGGTTTTGTTGTTGTGACTTGTTTGTCTCCGCAGTAGTACTGATTTCATGTGTTGACTTTATAGGTGCGTGGCTGTCAAACCTGTGAGTAGCTATTGCAATTTGGTCGTTACGGGTGATCAATACTGTTGCGATTATGTGGGTGTGTGTGCGTGTTTGTCGCCCGCTGTCTTACGGTACAGGCTTTTGGGCCAACGGCTTTGGTTGAAGGCTCTAATCCTCCTCCTGTTTAGTTCTGGGGTACTGGCATTATCCGAAGCCCACATAATCTGTGCATGTACAATGTAAACTGAATAACATACTGCATCGGCCATCGCGAAAAATAAATTGGGTCGCCCAATATGCTGTTTGTTTCAGAGCGGATAGGCGAAAATATGTTACTGCCAAACCCTTCCCCTTCCCAAATGATCTCTCTACCACAAATCCTAGAGCATACAATACTCATTCGAGTCTCAACAAGACAATGGCCACCCGGAGACACGTCCGGGAACGCAAGGCCTTTCCCACCGGGACATGAAGTATGTCAAAACGTTGAACAGCACTGATCGTTGTGAAACTGAGTCGCTATGAAATCGGCATAGCAGCCTTGGGTGATACAAGGTTTGCAGACCAAGGTAAGTTTCGAAGAGCAGGTGCTGGGCACACTTTTTACCGAACAGGTTACGCGGTAGACGGTGCTCGGTATCATGGTGTCTGTTCCGCAGTCGTTTATCGCATCACTTTTTCGATGTTGAACGCCAGAAACATCCGAATTGGTTCGATGACAACAACGCGGCTATCTCCAACTTGGTACGAGTGAAAAATTTGGCGTTTGCTGCCACCATAATGTTCTCGGACAATGAAGACAAGAGTGCGATATTCCGGATTACTCATCGTCAACTGGCTGGATGCCTCCACGAAATCAAGGACGACTGGTGGAGAAAGCAAGATGAGCGGATGCAGGACTACACCGATCGCCGACAACACAACAACGATTCACTTAAGACGATCTTCGGTCCATCGACCCAGTCTACCGAAGCATTGGTTAACGTGGGCACTGGTTGTTCGTGCACTCAGCCAGAAGACATCATGGAGATTTGACGCAAACACTTAGGCAGCCCATCATTGATTGAGTGATCGCAAACAGCCTGACGCAACAGGTCATCACATTTTCACTTACTGTTCCCATGGATTTGCCAAGGATGTAGACAGTGGCCAGACAACTGCGCAATGGAAAGACTACAGGCGAGGATGGATTGATAGTTGAAGTGCTGAAGAATGGCGAACCGGCGTTGGAACGCGCCTCACTCCAGCTGGTTCATTTCATCTGGGAGCAGGAAGAAATGCTACAAGATTTCAAGGATGCTCTTATCGTACCTTTGTCTATAGGTAAGGACAGCAAGCTGTGCCCCGACAGCTATCAGCACATCAGTCTGCTGAGCTGTGCAAGCAAGGTGCTTGCAAGAATCCTCCTCAACCGAATGAATGCAGACGCTTTTGGGGCCAATGTTTGCGAGGAGCAGTGTAAATTCTGGAAGAGTCACAGTACGATTGACCGGGTGTTTACTGCTAGACAGCTTCAGGAAAAGTGCCAAGAACGCAATTACCCCCTGTAACCCTTGTTCGTGGACTTTACCAAGTTGTTTGATTCCGTGAGCCACGAGGCGTTGTGGACAGTACTTGGTAAGTTTGGATGTCTAGGTATGTTCGTCGATCTGATTAGAATGTGGGCATGAAAGCGAAGGTACAGTCGTGTGGATCGACCTCTGGTGGTTTTGATTTTGTCACTGACATGAAGCGGGGTTGTGTCCCAGCCCCGACCATATTTAGTTTACATTTAACCGTAATGGTAACAGTTACTAAGATATCCGCACCAAATTTTGTACGAATGAAGTCAAACAGCTTGGGCGTCGTGTTTAACATGTTATTGATAAATGGATGGAGAATTACAACTTGCTCATAACGTTGTGTTATTCTCAATCCATCTATCGCTAACAGTTACTCTCCAAGACTCTGAGGAGGACGGTGTTGAGGTTGAATACCGGACGGATGGATGTTTGTTGAATATTCGACGTGTCTGGAAGAACCACGACCTGAAGATGGCCACTAAGCTCGTTGTGTATTGCTCAGTGTTTCTGTCTATACTACCGTAGGGTAATGAAATGTGGACATTGTATCAGCGAAACGTGCGCTATCTGAGCCGTTTCTATGTGCAATGTCTAAGATACATCTTGAGTATTCGGTAGTTAGACATGGTTCCGAACACTGAGATACTGCGGCAAGTGGACGAGCATGGAATGGAAACCATGCGGGTGCTAAATCTGCTTTGTTAGCTAAGTCACGTCCGTCGGATGGCCGGTGACCGTATTCCCAAGCAGCTGTTTTACGGGCAGGTGAAGTCAGGTAGGCGAAATCCTGGCGGTCAAAAGTTGAGGTGTCAGGATGTTATCCAGGCAAGTCCTTCGCGTTGTAACATCTATTTCAGATGTTGAAGAGAACTGTAGTTGAACCGGATAGTCCGGAGAAATATGATCCGTACGGGCGTCCGCAAGTTCAGCGAGCAGCAATTGCGCGACCGTGAACGGAAGCACGCGGTACGCAAGGGAACCGTCGGTGCCATAGTTCGTGGTGACATGGCTATATGGCGTTGCGATATGAGCGACTACGAATGAGCTGGTCGCCTCGGATAATTAGGTCATCAGGGTACCCATAGTACACTGTCAGCCAAGAGACAACGAGCACGTTAGGGTCAAGTAGGTTATATCAGTTATACCCAAATTTTCTTGTTCACTTCAACCAACGATTATCGTCGTTTGGAAATTACCCGCCCCATTTTCAGAAGCCTGAGTGTCTGTGGCCTTCTACTTTTGCTTTTCTTTGGCTTTGTTGGTGTACGGTAAAATGAATGTTTTGTCTGTCCAAACTTTCATTTTATTTCCTCTCTATATCCTCTCTATGGTGCATCGGTATGTACTGCTATACTGGAATACTTCTTGCATTATATTTTCAATATTCTTCTCCCCAGTTTAGATCCTACCAGTGGAATCTTTCTCTGTTTATTTCGCGAGAGATATTGGTTTTAGCTCCGAGCTAGCCTATTAATTGACTAACTAGCATCTGCCGGCTAGACACAAAGATTTCACTCACACACCTCTCAGTCTTATTGCTTCGGGTTTATACTGGATACGTGATGTGTGAGTGGAGCCACAAGTGGCTTGGCGCAAGCCACTCGTGGTGATGGTTAGGTACAGACGTTTTTGGGCTTCGGTCATTATGACAGGCTAATCCGAACTGGATGCCATCAACCGTGTGTCTGTCTGACTGACTTTGGTCACGCTGAGTTATGTTTGGTCACACTCTTCTCAGTTCGATTGACCATAAAACAGCCATGCACAACTCGGTCTTGACGAATTTATCATGTCATAACCAGATCACACCTCTGGACGCACTGATGTACGCTCATTGACGCCGTTTACAGTTGTTTAGAGGCCTTTTGTACACCCCGTGAGATAAATATTCGGTCCTTATCCTAAGTGTCGTGGCTGGTTAACGCGCATCTGTGAATTATGACTAAATGAGTCACCACCAAAACATCCACTTCACATGAACCAAAGCCTTACGTCAGTGAGATAATAATCCGCAACATGTTTTATCGTATTCCGTACTTGAATCAGAACTGATGGTATCCGCTAAGCATACGAACCTGTCAATTACCGCTAGAGATATGTTGTTCTATTGATGGGTCGATATCATCGTCACGCAAAGATGAAATGAAAAAGGTCACTAGTACATTAACTATAAATTCACGAGAGATGCCCAAAAATGTTTCCCGTTGTTTTGTGCAAACAAAACCGTTCTCCTTGGGCATGACGACCGCACATGTTGTAAAATAGTCTGGCAGATTGTATTGCATTTCGAGACTATGGATTCTTTGAGTTTCTGCAGTGTTTGTGGACGTTCCTTGTGGATCTTGTGTTTGAGTCAGACTCACGTCGCAGAACATAACCAACAGAACGACCTCTTGTTAATGTGCGCGGTCGACCAGTTATTTGTAGGTCGTGAACACTGCCCGTTGCAACAAACATTTTCATTCGTCTTCGAACTGATTTACAGATAACCGATCACGTGCCCACGTACTTTATACTAACTCCCTAGAAGTCACCTCTACACGTTCACCAAAGGCGGCATAAATAAAAACCAGTTCGATACGCTCAGTTGTCAGATTAACGGTACGTCGTTCATTTACTTGCGTGAGGAACAACCCGCTTATTCCAGTGTTGCATCGTGCTGTCCAGTCGAATATCATCTTCCCCAAACTAGCCCTCGATCGACGCTCATTTTTTCCCTGTCAGTTTTTTGGATGCACACTTCCTTATTGATAGTTCAACGGAATTAGGATCCGTTGCCAAACTACTGTTTACTTTGGATTGTTTGTGCACAGTTTCCCCGTTCTGTTGCTTATCGTTGGCTAAATAATGCGTATATGAAAATCTACTGTGTATCTGATTTATAATGGCGATATGGTAGCCTCCAGAGTCTACGGTCTTCTTCGATAAATCCGATGAACAGATTGTTTTTTTTTAAAAACCACCTTTCGAACTTATCGATCCAAGTTTTTGGAACAATCCACACTAATTATTCTCAGCAGCACCAATGCATCAGTGGTGCTTAACTGACACATAACCACGACATTATCATTATTATTACTGCTACTAGTGTGTTACTACACACGAGTCAGCTAGTAGACTCGATGCCAGCTTGGGATCATCACAAAAAATGAACACACCAAACCCACTGTCTCTTATGGAGTCTGTCAACCGACCCAACAAATCTACTGTTCAAGCAAGATTTCTCAATCGGTTCACGCTTAAATCCACCAACACCACAGATGAGTGTTGAAGCTGTATTACTGATGACTAGTTTGGCAGATCTGACAGTGTAGAAAAGACCCAATTGTGAAAAAGCTGTACTTTGGGTGGATTCGAACCAGCGACAGAAACAGCATCCTCAGACAAGGTCGAGCTACGAAGCCACTCTGAAAGGTCACATTTTTTATATTTGGACTCAGTTATTCACCCAATGAACAGGCTGAAACAGCAATGTGTAGAATGGGATGTATGACAACAAATCATTTTTGTAGATGTTGTACTGTGCAATCCAGTGATCGATGCCGATCGTTAAAGATTATAACTTGTTTCATAAATAAAATAGAGGGAACCGACATTTCTCTTCTGATGAACGACATGATACTGTTGTTCAGTTTGATAGCTCGTACTATCAAGTGGACCGTACAGACCGGCGAAAACGAGGCTGACTTGGTGCATGTTGGCATTAAGCGTTTTCGTGTCGTTTCAGGTTGTTTATGAATAGGTGATCAGTGCTTCCTAGACTATCTCGTCCGCTAACCTACAGTTTCACACAAACAGTACACCCTACACGTTCTCATTCGAACACAAGCACACGCACATGTCCGGACTGTGAACAATACGATCACTAACAAGGTTTATCGGATTAAACTGTATGCAGTTGAATTTCTATCAACTTTCCCTCAAACACAACACAGAATCATAATCAGTATAGAGAAGGCGAGATGTCAACATCAGTTGTTAAAGTAAAATAAACAAATTTTATACAAACTACGCAGAATAATATCAAATAAACGAGTCAACCAGATTGTTCCCATCTTTCGTGTACTAATGGTGCAGTCAGTTACATGACGAATAGAGTGATCGCATCATCACCTTTTGTGTATGCCAAACTGGTCGATGTTGTTTCGCTAGCCTACCAATACTTTGGAACACATTCATAATTTATCGTCTGATCGGTTTACTTAGGCACAATTGCACATCTTTTCGTCGAATGTAAGCTTCAAATTGCCACCGAAACAAGTAAACTCATTGTAGATTCAGGCTCAGTTTGAATACCTGAATGAACAAACAAAAGATCTTACATCTGTCTCATTGAACATCGCAGATTGATTTCGTTGTAAAGGTGGTTCATATTTCTCATGAATTTTTACTGGCCTCAATAGGCTAAAATTGCTGTCTGTCTACAGAGCTATCAGACAGTCCAAAAATGACAGATTTAATCATCTTCAGATCAGACAAAGGTTCTGGTAAAGCCACTGTACAGAAAGATGATTATGTAACCAAGATAAACGTGATTTACCGATGTACGGAGATTTAACTGCAATAGCAATCTTAGTAATAAATTTCTGATAAAAACGAATAATATAGCAGTCACTGATGCTACATTGGCATATTTCTGAAATCCGTCTAAAAAAAAGGCTCGGACCGACAGACATGCAGATATCATCATCATCAGAAATGCATCGGTGGTTCTCGCTGATGCTTAACGTTCATACAACAATCAATATAAAAGTATATCGTAGCCAGGAATAAATGTAGAAATGGTAGGTATGGGACCTAACCCCTAAAAGTAATTTTGTCTGTATTCAATCGTTCAACATCGGGAATGAGAAGGTCAGTAAAAACCCGCAAGCCAAGTACCCCATTATGGTGCCATACTATTCATGGACCATTTGACATACTACAGGCTTGCGCGTTGGTCAGTGAGCATCCTTAAACCGATTAGTGCATTGTCATTCCCTGTTGGTTCTGACCTCCCCTGAATCGGCAGAAATATTTGCGAACAGTTCACTAAGTCCAAAAAAGATGTATTGTCCTCGACGCTGAATGACTGTTTACTAATGTTTCGTTTGAAACTACTGCTTTTATGTGCGATTTTATTTTAATCTCAGATTTTCCTAAAGATCCCACTTTTGTTTATGCATAAGACATTTTGTTTGACTTCGTCGGAGTGAACTATAGACCAGTCGACGGTGTTCCTATGGGTAGTATGTTGGCCTCCGTATTTATAGATGTATTCTTAGGAATGCATAAAAGGCAAGGTCAGGAGATTATTTTCCGTACCTCGCCTCACAAGCGTTACACAGATGGCATTTTCCTTTTCACTAATAAATGTTCTTTTACTTCACTTGACAGTGAATGCGATCCTCCTAAAAAACGGCTGTATCTAATGTGAGGAAGGTCAATAACTGTTTCCCATTCTTAAACTTTCTTATCACTAGGACGTTGCAACGGTCTGTTGCTCATAAACCTATGTGCAGCTGGCAATTTTCTCAATTATCTAGGTTCGCACCGACCGGCTACAGGCGGGGACCAGCGAAAACCTTATTTCATAGAGTTAGAAAGATACGCACGACATATCAGTTAGAAGTGTCTAGTAGAAAGATGCTGATGGATGACAGCTATGCAGAAAAATTCGTAAGACGAACGTAGCAAAACTAGCAAGGTGCAATGTGGTCAAGAAGAATAAATGTGGGCAAATCTAATTCAGACGTGATCATTTAATCGCCAACTTGAACCACAAACTGATATCGTCACTGAAACTGACCTATCCATCTGCCCAATCGCGCTTCCTGATTGGTTTTCCAAAACTGTGATATAGACTTAGCCGAACAATTTGTCTCACGTAATATATTAGTTGCAGGTGGAACGATCAGTGATTGCATCAACATATAGCGCAACATATTCCTAAGTAGTTATCAACCACGATGTCAAAAAACGACCTGCTTACTGTAACAAGCTCGAAGAACCCGGATTCATCGATTGCCAATACATATTAGCAGCCGATCACTTAATTGACCCGGTCAAATGGTTCGAGATACTGTTACATAATCGGAACCGGAAACTGCCAACAATGAGTGAAAAAATACTGATCAGACAACAGTGGTCAGTTTTGTGCACGGAGAAAATGCTGATGCAGTCACTTTCTTCATCACGGAACTGATTGCATTATTGGTGCATGAAAGGTTGGAACTATCTGGTTGGTTGGTTCACTTGATGCTGCTGCTACGTCCCACTGGCATCGTGAGTCAAATTCGTGTGTAAGCGGTGGCTGTGGTTTGGATGAAGAACCCGACATGCAGTGGCTAATGCCTCGGAGACTGGGTGAGATGACGGTTAATCCGCCTCGGTGGCGTAAATACTGCTATCGTTTGGCTAAGTTGTCTGAAATTAGTGCCCCTAATGACGCAAGGAAATGGAAGCTGTTTTGCTTATAGCGTCTTACTTGCGACAATAGTGTGGTTGTTTGTTTACAAGGTGCAGACAGCTCGATTCTGAATATGTGGGCATAGACACCATTATTTTTAGCAACGCGATCCTCTCCCTTCACCTTCTTTCTTCCTTCTATTCATAGGTATATATTAATCAGGCATAATGGCGAACAACTGATGTATTGCTGCCTTTGTTGAGGGATTTCGAACACTATTCAGTCGACTTCGTGTTTGCCCATGCAACTGTAAAATGTGAAGTCTGGCTAAAAAACGGAGCACTAACCCTTCAAAATACGCTGTGTTCTTCATACATGGCCTTCATATTTTTTCTGTTTCAATCAGAATTGGAATTCTTCTTGTTTATAAATTTGGGTGATTGTTTGTGTGATACCTCCAAGGAACTTTTACTCACAACATTACTCAAAGGTTTCGTTTCCTTTTATTTGCGTAATTTTTTCGGCCGATCCTTTCCTTTAGATCAGAAAACTATCTTTCTAAACTCTGTGTCTGAGAGCCTTAGTCACAAGTCGTGCGTTATTACTTGCCGCGTGTGTTCTTGTAATACTCGGACTAAGGGAGTTTGAATAGCTCTAGAAATAGTACTAGGATTGAAACCCCCCACGCAAGTAATAAAGAAAAGACCTCGTACTGGTTGTAGTAAGCAGTTCTTATTCACGAGATAAGAAGTCGAACTTATGGATGTATAACAGTATCAAAGAAATCACAGCCTGTCATTGGCTGATCGGTTAACTGGTGCAATACAGAACAAAGAAATTGGCGAATAACAGAAGGCATAATATTGAGATTGTTCATCCAATCCTGATGTAGTATCTTTAACGCAACGTTTGGATTGGCCCCCTGTTAGGTCTTCTGTTGTGTCGGGATTTGGATAAGCGGTGGATCGAGTAGATTTCCACCACAGTTCCCAACGTTGGCTGTGATACTGTTCTCCAATACTGTTCCGTTCACTCCTTAAAAAAGACACAGCACTCTTAGTGAGCAGAGTTTTCCACCAAATATTATTAGGGCGATACTTTCTGATCTTACCTTTCCTGTTTTTCCTGCGTTGTCCCAATTCATCTCTTGCTTTTCTACACACTCGAACGACATCGCACAAAAATTCAGTCAGTTCTTAGCTCAAACGTACCAACTGGTTCACTTTAGAAGAACCTGTCGGATAGACTTTTCCGGTAGATTAGCATGTAATCTTTATGTAAACAGTTGACTGCTGTGACTGTACATTCAAGCTGAATACTTCCACTCAACCGCATGCAATTTTTAAAACTTGTTCTTATTATTCCCATTGTCTGGCGTCAGGTGGATGCCACCGCAACACTACACGCTTTACGACTGGCTCAAAGCAATGGTGCATTGACCATATTGAACCCGGCGCCACCACCCGTGCCGTCAACCGAACAGGGTTATTTTGAATTGCTACCCGAGTTGTTAGCCGCATCTGATTACTGTTGCCCGAACGAGACAGAGGCGTTGCAGATGATTCATCGTTGTGCTTCAAATGTGGCCACGGTTGAAGGCAGCGGTGATGGTGTGTCTCCATTACTTGATGAGTTCCTGGCCTGTTTGGATTGGTTGACTGAACAGGGTGTGAAACAACCCATGATTACCTTAGGCTCCAAAGGAGTGGCCATTCTACTCGACTCATCCAAAGTTCCTGCTGAGCTTCCTGAAGATGTCACTATCGTGCAAAGGCGAAAATCACGAAAGTGTGCAACGAAAGGAACTGTCTTGCTTCTATCTGCCCCTCACATCCCTAGTGTTATCGACACAACGGTAAGCATTTCCAAGTTCGGTTGGTTTTGTAACGTATGCTTCGCGTTAGTTACTTACCAAACCCTTGTGCAAGCACAACTTTCCAAATTACATTCAGTGATTAGGTTTTAAGATTCTCTAGATTAAAGCAATTCACTTTGTTCACGTGGTTTTCATTACTGACATTGTTCGCATTCGAATTTGTGTCTGAGATAACAAGCTTGGTTCGTATAACAAGGTGTTGTGAAACTTCTGTTGCCTACAGAAGACCCGTTCTTTAATCTGATGAACAGTTGACTGTTTCCAAAGACAGCCCCACCAGACAATTCCTTCTAAGCAGTAGATGATAGATACCTTCCAGCAG
Source organism: Paragonimus heterotremus (assembly GCA_013368495.1). Lineage (NCBI taxonomy): Eukaryota > Metazoa > Platyhelminthes > Trematoda > Plagiorchiida > Troglotrematidae > Paragonimus > Paragonimus heterotremus. The sequence goes on along the minus strand of LUCH01005292.1, from coordinate 21,608 downwards.
TTAACACGCATCTTTATTTGTTCCACTATAGTCAGCTCTCCTCTCCGGTTCATTTTACTTACTTGCGTGTACAATGTCAGCGAACATATAGCTGTTACGCACATACATGACAACCGTGGTATCGTTAAACAGAAATCAGCAACCACAACACATCGTCCGTCAAGTGTTTGCGTTAGTAAGGTCTAACACTGCGATCAAATATGCATGAATTGTTTTTATCTCGAAGTGTTTTGCTTTTGTAGACGATCGCAGACACCGACTATATCCGAAAAACTAAGCTACGAAGCAAATAGGCGCTCCGCTTGAGATGAGCACCTTACGGTCGTTCATTAGCAAGGTTGATTTGCCACAATTCATTTATTCTGAATAGGCATCACCACGGAAGGTCACTGAATGAATTCCTCAGTAATGCTCAGCTTTGGCTTTAATCCTCCAGTGTGGCAAAGAGTAAAGAAAACAATCACCTCTGACTTGATATTGACACATTACGATCCAAAGGTTGATATAATAATCTTCACAAATGCATCTAGTCACGAAATCGGAGCAATATTTCGTTGTCAATGTAAAAATAAAACCATCAAACTAGTCTCATGCGCTTCGTATGGCCCAGCCAAATCAGAAGACAATGCAGACCGACAGAGAGGCTGTGGTGACCACGTTTGAAGCTGAAAATTTCACAATGTTACGTGGCCGTAAGTTTTTATATCAAACCAAACATAAACCTTATTATTTTCGAATCTAATATCGGGATCCTCATTTACACTTCCAGTTATCTTCAACGTTAGACAACACCACTACTTCGGCAAGATTTGGGTATTTACTTTGTCAGTTATAGAATGTGGACAGACCGCGCTTGCCGAAAAGTCGCTGAGTTCCGAAACGGAATCAAAAAGCTGCGCCAAGCAAATCTATTTTATTGAATTTTGTATTAATTATTTTATAGACAAGATGCATCAGTAAAATGGAGAATTACAATTGGTGCCGACACCTCAGCTTTCCTATTGATCAGCTCGGCTCCGCTTGATTCAACATGTGATGCAGCTAAACACCTTGCTTTACTCCGATACTCGTAACCAAATCGGATGCTACGCCAATGTGCCGTCCGGATTGGTCGTAGCCAGTGAATCACTGGTTGACTTCATATGGATGTTTTCGTCTAATCCAATCTCTTTGCAGTGCCAATGCAAGTCTTATTACAAAGCCTCGAGAAGTGTCTGGTACTTGCTGTGGTTTCAGCAGGATCAGATGCTAACTAGCTCTCATGAAGTTGAATCCGGACCTCTCTCGACATTAAGGAACACAAGACGTGTTCCCTCACACAGCAATATGTGCACTTCATATACACCAAATGACCAGGTGGAGTTAATAATGAGTATATTCAACAATATCTTTACCTTGCTTTACGACGGATTGTCATGTTTTCGTGTATAAATATGTTGATGTCGCTGTGCTGTGTACTTGATAGCACGGCTCAAGATTGAATCTCACGAAATGTACCAACGAAAATTATGGAATAGACCGTTAGCCGTCAGTTAATGTTAAGGGATGTTTTCATTCGTTCATTTTCCATATCCGCTGAATAGACTATCGTGTTGTGTCATATGTATCAAAGTATTTCTTTCTGGCGTTCTCCCTTAGTCACAACGCAGCACCAATGTATCGTCCAAAGTTCGGTGTTCCTCGCTCTGTGCCTATCGCTTAGTGCTTAATAACTCCTCGTTGCTTTGTAATTCTGCTTATGATAAATCAGGTCATTGCATTGGCTCTGCTGCCGCTTGTTCGAGCATGTGTCTAATTCGAACGGACTACCTTTTACATCACTGTTTAATCGAACCCTACAACAGGCTTCTTTCTGATCCATCTCATGACCTATACGAAGCGTTCACAAAATATGGATCTCGTGGCTAACTTGGCTTATCCTGTAAATCTGTTTTCGCGTAATTTCAATAAATGCAAACCGATGTGACTCAAAATAATGACTAACCAGCGGCTAATTGGATGACGTTTTCCCCACTGAATTGTAAACTACGTTGTTATTGAACCCTTTTCATAATCAATGTCCGGACATCGACTGGCGCAGTTAATTTGTTCATCAAAAGTCAAAACGTGGCGAACAAGCTCGTTTTCGGTGTCATCTTCAGGCCAAATACAACACAATAAATATTAAATTAGTTGTCAAGTCAGGTCTGTGTGGAATCTAATACAATGTGAATGTACTGTCATTTGGAGATTATGGGCATGATTATTATGCGCGCAGAAGTCTCTTGTTCAAACACTGAAATTATCATGGTCTGCCGTAGTTGGAACAGTTGACAGGGCACCACCTGACTTGACAACTAGTTTCATATTCATTGTGTTGTATTTGACTTGAAGATGACATCGAAAACGAACTTGTTTACCACTTTTTGACTTTTGGCGTAATTTCCGGGTATATTTAGACAATTAATTTTTTATTGTAATCAACAGGGATTCATCTATACAAATTTGTCGGGGATAGTCACACCTATTCATTTATTTGCTGGTAACTCGCCTGCAGTGTGATCATCCATTGTTCGCAGTGCTACCTCAATTGGCAGATCTCTTACTTGCTTCCATTTTTTTATCCTATCACTTCTTTCGACCACTTCACCACCCTCTTCAATCCACTCACTAAAGCCCACGTTCGGCTTGATTGATGTTGAAAGCACGCAGTGACTTTTCAGTTCCAGTGGGCTTTGTTATCATGGTTGTAAATATTCATGATTGTATGCGGGCTGAGATACTGTCGGAATGCCCACATCTAAAGAGAAGGACGAATAGGGTTCTCAACCAAAGTTTTTGCCTCAAGACAATAAATGTGTAGCAGTGTACCAGAACTAGCACTTCCCGGAAAAACAAGTCGGCTTTTTTCTAACTCTCTAATCTAGAGAGTCAGAAGATTTTAGTTCGTCAGACACTGTTAAATCTACTTAAGGTGTTATTTCTAAACATAGTCCGATCCTACAAACTCCATGCTGTTACATTAAAAAAAATTAGTGATATTATATCCAAATTAAATGTGAAACGTATGAAGGATGCGTTATTTAGTCAACTTCTTGACTACTTTCCGATCTTCTTTATATTCACAGGGTGCTGGCGACAGTTTCGTTGGCGCTTTAGCTTATTTTGTGTCATCCCATCCGCAATTGAGCACCTTAGAACATGTTCGACGAGCCCTATGGGTGGCGAGCCAGTCTGTCCGCAAAGTGGGCACTCAGTCCAGCTATCCGAACCGCGATGAGCTTCACCCAACGCTGTTTGAGGCATCTGCCTTCCAGTGGCCGTCCGCGGATAGGTGATAGCAAGTCTTTTAATTGCTTCCCTCAACATTCCGTTTCGTGCCTTTTTTAATCTAACCGATTTGATGGTTATTGGTTTTTGTGATTAGTTTTTGGATTATGGATTTCAAAATATGCAATGATTATTTCATGATACAATCGATTTCATTTCACCGTTGTATATTTGTGCTCGCGTCTTGGGAACATAGAACAGGACACCAATTCTGACTCCAATGATGCGAAACAAAGGGTATCGTCATACAACAACCATCCTACCAGACACCTATTTTTCCTCACAGACGTAAATAATAACATAACCCGCCCAGCGTGAGAAAATACAACCGTTTCTGATCTGCGAAACCAGAGATGACCGCTTCCAGTGACAACTAGAAATTAAAAAAAAAATGTATTTACATGTACCGATACATCAACATTGGTGGAATTCAATCCGAATCACTACTAGACTTGTTTTCCCGCCGTTTTTTGTTCGGTTGTTTCTGATTCTTTTGACCTGAAATATAAAAGGAACATCAATTTTTGCAACCCGCCTCGAACGCTACGGATATAGGAAAATACATCACATCGACTGGGTGTAGAATTAATCCGGCGGTAAATTACTCTTCGCGCCACTAGAACTTTTTAGACGTGTTGGTGTTAGACTCAGCTAAGTTGGTTTGTCCGTTCAGTACAAAAGCAACGGAAAAAGAAAGCCCCGAAAACAAAACTGAGATGAAACGGCAGATAAAATGGAATGCCCATACGAACAATCACGGCCGTGGGAAAAAGACCCCGACGAATTGTACCAAACAACGTCCCGTTGACAGCTGCACTAAGAGGCTCGTGTTTGGTGACGAAACTGGGTGCACATTATACACACAGATCCAGTTGTGAGCCGGACGCAAAGGAGTCTTCCGTGGCTACCATGTTGAGCTAAATGTCACAGGTACAAGAATAAGAGTACGGAGGTCTCCTCACACGAGATGACCACAGAAACGGGAATGCCCGCTGTAAGAAGAAAACTGTTACCAAGGATTCGGTAATTAACACCTTTACCACTCGTTATTTGTAGGTGGGCTGAGCTGCTCACACCTGTTGGTTGCACGTGCAAGGCAAGTAAACAGCTTCGTCTGGCGATGTCGTCTGAACGTGGGAGGGATCCCCACGTTTAAATACAACACTAGGTGTTTAACGTATCCTGTAGTTATTGGAGCGTTCACAGTACAAGCAATAGATATTAATCAGAACAAAAACCAAATTGCATGTTCTTCTTCGAAAGGTGATTAGGAAATCCTACCCTTTTGGAACAGCGTGCTTTCCAACTGGTTTCCTATTGCCTCTTTTTTCTGTGCAACATGAGAAGTGATTTACGAGTGTTCGATAACTCTGATCGTATTGGTTCCTCATTTTCCTACCACCGTATAACTTCGAAACTCCATTTTGGAGACAAATCACCTCTTTGGACTGTCAGACGATTTAAATTGACATCGATAATATGAACAACAAAGAGTAGAGGTGCAACCGAGCCAGAAACAAGACGGTATTCCAGAATGCAAACAATCGGTCAATGGAAAGCTATAAAGTGCTGAACATAGTGAAACAGACAAGTACAATGACAGCAGTCTGATGCATACAGCCGTGTACGCATGGCTGAGACCATACTTTCCAAAAACAATCCAGATTTGAGAACCAATCAGTGATTGCACTGGGATATCCATTGATCAAGTGCGGATGGAATTACGACGACTTTTAACGTGGAATTCAGAAAGTGATGCTGAATAGTGGTGTTTACTGTGACGACGGTTGTGAGCAAGGACTATTGCACCTAGAAGTCACTGAACTGTACTCTCCGCAAGGAGTGAGAACTTACTGCGTTTCGCTAGTTTACGCTGTCGTTTATACTCCACAAACCAGTCCACTCGCCGCCGAGGTGTAACCGAGTCTTGATTAGAAGAGGACGCGGTAGCAAGCTTTTCGGCTTTTTCCAGTTGGGCTTGCGCTGCTCGAAGTTCGCGCTCTTCTGCCTCTGCCGTTATAATCCCTTCGACGACACTATTTAATTTGTTCAGCTTTTCACGGAAACGGGTGATTACCTCTAGACGTTGGGTAAGAGCATGAGATGAGAATAAACAACCAAATCATTGCATTGTAAAATAAAAACAGTCATCCGTGGAAGATTCACACTCTTACATGTGATAATAGGACCTGTTGTTGAGGCTTTTTACATCGATGGCGAGTATTCGTAACACTTGCACTTAAATTAGGCTTGGTAGACTTCTCTTCGGTCGAACTCAAGTAATTGGCTGCTCTAAATCTTATTATCTTCAATCGGTTTATCCTCAGCATTACATCGATTAAGCGCTCATATATCAACTGTACTTTCTATCCGTCATTTGCTGTCACACGACACACAGGGCAAACAATCGACTGCTTACATTCCATCATCCTAAACTCAGAAAGGTGCAAACAAGACACTTCGTGTTCAAAACCACAAAATCGACGCTACAAATTACGCAGGATGATTGGAAACTGATCTACTGGTTGTCATTTCAGTCCAAAAGCGCTTGCGGTTAAGAGATTCTGGAGGCCCCATGAAATATCGATGTTGTCAGATGATATGGAACGTTTAAAACAACCTCACTACATTGGATGCCTGAAACAAGAAGGCAACCGGAACTCACCGGGTGGAACCACTCTGGATTTGACTGTGTAAGGAGCCTCCTTCATTATTTGCTTCAGTAGCTTGCGGTCCGCTTCGCCGACCAGTGAAACCGCGCTGCAAGTCACAAACATAAGCGTCAGTTACTGATGAAGTTGAATTAGGACAGTGTTGCTGTTTTCAAACTGTGTGTATGCACACATGCACAAGAATGGTGGTGGGGAATATGGAGGAACGATCAAGATGACGGAATACAACAATGAAACATTTGTTGGTTCATTGAACGAGTATGTATTCCAATGACCTAATAAGTGAGTAATGTTCGTTTCTCGGCCAGAAATGCATACATATAATCCAAAGCGATTTTCACTGGAACTCGTCGATCTAAAGCATAACCTTTAACTGAGTTTTGTGCATTGTTCCAAATGTCTTTAGTTCAAAACAGAAGGTGCGGGTTTCCATGAGTACAGATTACGAAATACAAGATAAGGAACTGAGTACTATAAAAACGGCGACGCTAATCGATTATAGAAACTTACAAAGGTAAGATGTGCGGCGCAAAACATCAATGAGATTTACAGGAAATAGCGTTTATGCATTACGGAACCCTTGAGCAACGTCTCAAACTCCAGTAAACTTATTATACGAAGTAAACTGTGATCATGCTGTGTATCAAGTAACAGACAAGTCTGTTCATTTGTAAAATGATAGGTGCTATCAATAAAAACCGTACCTAAAGAAGCATACTGTCTTGGACAAGACAAAACAACTTGGCGCTATACATTACGTGGATCAAGTGCGAGAAATGTTGATAATATAACAGAAATGAGGGGAGGTGTGTGGAGGGAGAAACTCACCGGCCGGCATTGGCTGCCCGGGCGGTACGGCCAACACGGTGCACGTACTGTTTTATAGAACGCGGAAGAGTGTAGTTAATAACCTAAGAAGACGAAATAAGAAGAAGAGTCAGCTGATGACATCATGCGACAAATTAGATAACATACATCTTAGGACAGTCCCACTAAATACTTCCCATGCAGGAAGTCATAAACAGGCTGACGGGTTGTCGATAGCTCATGTTGCAATAGACAACGCACAAACCACCGTGGGAAACACGAGTACGAAAGATATACCGGGCAACTGATACGAGTGAACACTACCTAGAGAGCTCAAGAACTCATCGATGAATACCGATCTGTTGGAGAAAGTATATATTACTCCCAAAGCGTTTTCCAGATTTGTTTCCGAATTTTGTCTTTTCGCGCCATAAGATGCCAAAACACAATTTTGGCGCACTCTGATCGTATTGTGATCGGCTGACTCCATTTTTACTGCATCACTCACGGCCAACCAAAAGCTACATACACGCAGACACTGGTCTGCTCTACCATGTTTAGGAGTAAACGCACTCTTGGCTGCAGGTCTCCTTGGGTTTTAGGTATCCGTATTGCATGCTCGCAATTTGTACGTTCATGCGCCAGATATTCCCAGTTCTCAACAGGCAGAGTATGGACAGTTATATGAATCACGGGTCTGCTTCGGTAAGGGTAGGAACTTCGCAGCCACTTTCGAAAAACTTGATTAACGCAATCTGTGAGATGTGTACAGACATAGCTGCTTCACCTCGTATTACAAGTCAAAGTGCTGGGGCAAATAACCCTAGCGCTATGCTTAGAACATCAGACAAAAAAGGTTACTGTCCGGTTACACATCACATATATACATACTGCTGGTAAGCAGTTCGGTAGATGTGATAATTTGTAAAAGATCCAGTTGCTGCATTCGGAACACAAACAGAAACAACATGCCCAAACACGAATAAGCTACACAAAGTCGCAAACGTACCACAAGAAATGAGGAAAGTCAACGGGCTAAGTTAAAACGGATACTTAGAGATAAAAGAAGGAACAAAATTAAACGATGCGCACAGATTTGCAGGCACAAATGGCTCCTATCCTTTCGCATATCAGTGGTATCTTCAACCTCTTCATTGTCTGTTGAGACCCAGCTTTAAAGAAGGTCCTACTGAAGCAGGCTTTGATGTTAGCGTCTTCATGTCTCACCTCCGGCCTAGCCTACCATTCACAAACAAAGTGCGGCATGGTAAGCGGTGAGTTGACACTCGTAAGGTACACTCAAACCAATATCTGTGAGACGAGGTCACGTTCAATATTCAACAGATGACACGTTCGTGAACTTCGTCAATGTAATAGTGTTCCTGACACAAGCCGCTGATGCAGACACCGATGGTCGAAAACAGACATGCTGTGAATCTTTACTAAGCGAATGAGTTGAATTTCGCAGTAGCACGATACTGTTCGTATTTCGTATGCCCCTATTTCAGCTCATTCGCTTTTGTTAAATGGTTTCAAGTTGGCATTTGGCTCACCCTCAAACTAGTACAATAACCTGTTGCACGTCCTTTTGTGAGCCATCAGACGAGACATTTCTGCTTCATGGATTCAAGCAATTGCAAACACAGTCCGGAAGCCCATTATCTTAGCCACTATAGCCGGCAAACAAACGGACACAGAGATATCATCATTCTCATTTGATACTTGTTGCGGAGAACAATCGACCAAACTTCAAACCAAAGCGGCTACAACCGATCATCCGTCTATTCTAGATCAAAATCACACAAGGTCCTGTTTCGTCATTGTTCTTTTTGTCAAAAAGTTAGGTTGTCAGCGTCCGCACAGGGCGTTTGCCACCGCATAACACGATAAAGTGGATGTTGTCGTACTGCACAAACCAGAACGTGATCAATCGAAATTACTCCCGCTCGAAAGTACGACCTCAAAATTCGGCAAAGACCTTTCTATTTACCGTGATTAATCAATTTCATTTGATTTCCCGTTCTATATGAAAACGTGGCTTCCCAATAAATATTGTACCTCCGAAATTGGAATGGAAAGTTGACCGAGTGAACGTAAAAAAAACAGCGGTTCACCTAACTAACCGGATCTAATCATCGTTCAACTGGATGCTCTATTGCAAAGCAAAAGGATCCACTTGCGACGAGTTGTGTTCTGTAAAGTGAAAGCGAATGAGGACATCGACAAAATGTCAACAAAATGCACTTTGAAGATGATATCTTTGCGCGTCTGGCTAAGAACTACCAAACGGATTTATCAATTCTAAACACCTACCGTTTGCACATCTGGGATATCGAGACCCCGAGCGGCCAAATCGGTTGCAAGAAGAATGTCCACACGCGGCTGTTGTATATCGTCGATTGGTGTGGCAGCGGCTTGATTTTCCCCGCAATTCTTATCGTCACCAAAACCTGAGGGTTCCGAAAATCGATGTAACGCATCCAATCGCTGTGCTTGCGTCATGTCGCCATGGAGTTCGGCGCAATGCAAACCCAGCAGGCTGAACAGGATATGCATTCGATGACATTCTTTCTTGGTGGGGAAGAACACAATGGACCGCCGGCGAAAGTTACGCATCAACAGAGCGACCAGAATGGCCGTTCTGTCCTCTTCACGATGTGACCGGACACGGACAAACTCCTGCTGCAAACGTGTGGCAACCGCGGTTGTCTGGTTCAGAAACACTTGAACAGGGTCTTTGAGTGATAAGGTGGCCAGTTCTTTGACCTAAAATTACAAAGTGAACGTGTTATTCAACAGATGTTAAGCCGAGGATCAGTTGTGTACAAGGTGCATATTTAGATGGAACCGGATCAAAACGTAGAACTTGATGGCGACAAACTTTATGTTCTGGGTTCGAATTCTAGTGAAACAGAAGTTTCTCATGTCGGTTTGACCTATTTGACAAGCGCAGCCAACAGCTGAGCTAAGTGCACTATGATGACAAGCATGACTGCGGCATACGAGACGAAACCACATATGGAATTATACTTGCTTCAACTTGTGATCCCGCCATTCCTTTGACACATCCTCATATGTACTAAACGTGTCACTTTATCAACTTGATATTACTGAGGCGTAGCAAGAGGCTGTTACAGGCTGGATAGTATATTCCGAATAAAACAATCACTTACGTATCCGTAACCAAAACATCCTTCAGCAAGTCCAAGGAGATTGATGCATTAAACCTGGCTAAGAAAATCACATGAGAGGGTTAACGGACGAGAGTTACTGCGTCTTCCCCCGAGACAGCCAAGCAACCTGAGCATTACTCACAAATAAATGACTGACCGCTTACACATAGTAACTCCATCGTGCTTAACGTGAGATGCAGTGATCAACATGGTCACCGCAGAAGCATATGGACGAGTTCAACTTCCGGTGAGGGTGAAGATACACAACAGATGACCTCTGACAAAAACAACGCCCGAATCCAATTAAAAATATTGAAAAAAATAAGTTCTCAGCTTCTACATCACAAGGTGTTGGCTGTCTTATCAAAAGTAGATTGGGTACCACCAGATAGGCCAGACGGAAGCCTGATAACCGAAGACAGCACGTAGGCACGTGATTTGTAGTCCAAATAGTTACGACTATGGGCTATCACGATTGTATTGTTCTTTCTCAAAATGGATTGGTCAAAAAGCCTACCTGATTTTGAACAAACGAGTGGTACTCAACATGCAACACGGTAAAATACCTGAGAACGACTGCAATATGTGATCAGAATATGGACTACTCTAGTCTATTGCAACGGAAACAGATTGAAGCATCAACCCTGTTGAAGAACGGCAACTAATCAATGTCCAATGATTTTGTGCGCAAAACAAGAATCGATAAGAAAATAGCCCAACAGAAGGACAATAAGCCAATATGTCAAGTTTGTTTGAACGTGTATTCGATTTGAACAGTCCAACTGACTGGGTCAAGGCCACGGAACACAACAACGACGTGGCTAGTCAGAACCTAACACAGCAGTAGTCTAAGAACAACTGCTAGTGTAAATGTTGTTAACGCAAACTGGACATCATTCGCAATTAACCGCAGCTTTCACAATCCCATGGACTTTACAGCCGCTCGATGTGGTCGGGCAATCTGAGCATTACCTATAAGCGAATGTAGGTGAGTGTCAGCATAAGATAATTCGGTCCTGACTAATGTGATACCAATGATACAAGTGGTCAGCACGGCTATTTGACATAGACGGAGTTCAACTCTAGACCCTGGCAAGGAGATGCACTAGTGACCAGTCCTAACAAAAGCGAAACTTGCATGAAGCAGGTTTTTTTTTTGAGAGAAGTTGACCGGAAAGTCTGTGGGAATGTGAAGGCTGTGATCAACTGTGAGTGAAATTATTACTAATATTACTATTAATAGTAGTGGTGTCGTTATTATTGTTGTTATTAATATCATGAAGTTGTCAATCCCAATCTCCTACTGGTTGTCAACAAATGTTTTCTGTAATAAAAAGAATTTTTTTCAACAAACTTAAGTTGCTTTGAGTCGTCCAGACCTTCTATTTTTGCCGATGCGGTAGTGAGGTTTAGTGTCACAAGACAGAAGGGACCAAACAGGTTCAACCAGTGCGACCATGATCGTTCCGAGGTATCGTATCTGATGGACGTCAGCCGGTTGTTTGAAGTACAGCGAATGTACAGACAAAAGCTTGATTACTTCACTGTACTGGGTAACCTATCCGAAAAGTCAAAAGAATATCAAGCGACGATGGTTTGACACCGTACTTGAGATGAAGGCAGACAAACCCTGATTAACTTAGTCTCTGTTAAACTAGAAGATAAGAATGGTCTAAGTAGGGTGATGAATAGTTTCGAACGTTTCCACTTCTCCCAAATGAATCGCCATCAAGGAGAGTTTACTGATCAGTGTGCGACGGCACAGAGTAAGCCGAAGAATATTTACATTTTTTGTGATTATACGAATGTCCGGCAGAACTGTCACGAAAAAGATTCCTGACAGTGCTTTGGCTAGCACTCGTCAAATGTAATGACGATTATAGCGGTGAGGTGGCTGCGCAGAAGAGAATGAAAGACCCTAACAATGGTAAGGAGACGGAGTTCAGTATAGTTGCTCGGGCATGCGCAAGGTTCCTGACGTTTTCGTGTCATTTTTGCGGTATGAAATACAAAGGACTGAAAGAAATGTTCCACATTTAGAAAAAAAAGTTCAAGAGATTTCGAAATAATTATTCGACTGAATAATATAAGGCACCCTCTATCAAATCGATCTATTCGAAATTAAAGGACCACTTATCGCTAAATTGCGTCCAGGATGCCTAGAGCAAAAAGGATTTACACCGAGTCGCAAAATGAAGGTAAATGACAATAAAACCAATTAGACCTTCTCTCCAAACGCCGATCACTTTTCTCCGTTACGCAGTTACGGATGTGGAACAAACTAAAAACAGAAACACTAGAAAAAAAGTTACCAGCGAGCCACCTGTAGGAGGACAAACTGTATGATGAAGATTCAACATCAATTCTGGGTTTGAATACCATTCAAATCGTAGATTTTAGGACTTTCAATCATTACCATTTTCCTAAATATTTTCAGGCAATACTCCTAAGTATTTGCTCTCGCTTCATTTGTATGCTGCGTACTGTTAATCAGACTGTAAGCGAGGATATCCTGTCAGCTCCGTTAGCCATGAGAGGAATCTATCGACGAGCGTTGGAGACAGCAATGCCACTGAACAAGCACGCTGACTGAGTTTGCCAGGTGGCCACACCGTTGAGAATGTGTGGTATAGGTGTGTGAATGGACCATTAAGGTTGAGACAACTTGATGGGGTTACATAAGGATCGTTCTCTACTATTGTACCGATGGTTGATATTGGATGACAAATCCGGTTATCTAGCCAATCATGATACTCTTTTTGGTTATTTTCGGCGGTTATGATTGCAGTTCGGATTGAAGATGTCAAGCAAGATCATCCGGAACGCTTAATCCAGGCAGTTGACAAGCGCAGTGAGTGTCCAAATAACGTACTGATGTAAAAGGACGACAGAGAAGCACTGTAAAAGTCACAGTATGTTTCTACAGTGATGTATGACGCAAGAAATAAAATGGTTCCTTTGGGAAGAAGTGGTAGCTGGTGGCCACCCATACCTGAGAGATCCATACAAGATGAAGACAAACAAAAGTACAACTGGCTTCAACAATACGACAGCAGCTTTCTTTTCGAATTGGTTAGCACTCTGCACCCAGCTGGACAACAGTTCCACGAGAGAGCCGCATGAATGCGGGTTTCATAAGTCGAGATGCCAATTTTTATCGATCCGACACTGGCATTACAATCCTGAACTCGTTTTTGTGATTCAACGTGATATCAGTCAATTTGGGTATAGTTTTCGTTCAAACGCTTTTTCTTGCTTCTTTCCCTCTCATGTTGACCGAGATTTGTCGTGCCGAATGTGGTATACTTAGTTTACCGGTTCTACTACGTTAAATTCTTATCATCTGATATTAAATGTGAGCCATCTTCCTCGGAATGACTACCCTAAACACATGCTTATTCTCATTCATGAGTGTACTTGTTATCTTACAGAATCATTACCAGTTGACTTTGATGGACACCGGGTGTGTAAACTCCGGTAAAACGTTTGTCGTATCAGCTTACAAGCCTAGTAGTCCCCCACAGCGGACTTAAAGCAGTGCTACTACAAGGGAAGCAAATGAACTACAGCAGCAGAAGTGCCGCGGTTGCGGAGCGAAATCATGTTAAATTACGATGGTTTTGTGGTGGAACTTTTTAGTAAAAACACTCAACAGAAGGACGGCGGCATATACGAACCACAAAACCTTGGTGGCAATAGTGGTGTGGCCGCACAGCGGCGATCGCATCAACATATAGCAGAACATGTTCCTTAGTTATCACCCACGATGTCAAAAAACGACCCGTTAACTGTAGCAAGCTCGAAAAACCCGGGTTCATCGATCGCCGATCACTTAGTTGACCCGGTCAAAGTGTTCAACACATTGTTACATAATCGTAACCGAAGCCTGCCAGTAATTAGTGAAGCAATACTAATCACACAACAGTGGTCAGTTTTGTGTACGGAGAAAGCGCTGACGTAATCAATCTCTTCACCACGGAACCAACTGCATTATTAATGCGCGAAAGGTTGAAACTATTCTGTCGGTTCGTAAACCTGTTGTTGCTATGCTCACACTGTATAAAATGTTAGTTCCCCGTTAGCGATCAATGGCAGTAAATCGAAATGTCAATATCTCAAGACATGTCTTCTCTGTTTTGACTAGAGGTTAGTAGTCAGGGGAAAGCAGTTGCATTTATGGAGTTGTACGTCGCACTGCTGATTGTCTCTAGGTAGTGGGAAATAATTTTAGAATTATATAGTAGAACTATGGTTACAGTTACAGCAACGCTCTTTTCAAAATGAAGAAAGAGACACTCCAAACAAACGACACTCCGATTGCGCCACGGTCGACAGTGACAATCGGTGTATCACTCAAAAACTCATAATATTTCTTAGAAGCATAACGTGGCTTTGAATGAAGCGACTGTGCACAGAACGAGCCAGAAGAGCTGGTCTTTTTATTCATTGGCTCCGCGCAGGGTTACAAAGAAAACCTCATTTTCTGTTGTCTCACGGGTCATACTTTTGGGTCAGGCGTTTAGGATGGAATCTCCAAGTCAATCTCCTCCCGCAGCAAAGACGGTCGCGAAGCACCAGAAGTTGTCACTCTACCACCATTGACGTTATTCAATTTTTCATAATATTCTGTCCTTTGATTTGTCTGCCTTCTCTGTACCTGAAAGTGACAAATGTTTTCTTCAGTTTAATTTCACTGACGAAGGTGAGTAGGCCACACTTAACAAGGTGGGTTGAAATGTTACCCATCGTCAAAGTGCAGAGTGCTACTTCAAGATTGAAATATTCAATTTATCATGTTGCATACAGTTCGTTGCAAACTACGGACCGTTTGACGTACTCGGATAGCACCATCTCGTCAACTTGCAACAGAGCTAAGAAATCAACGACAGTAATAAAGGTACGCACTGCTTTAAGAATACCTTGGATACAAACCATGAAAATCATGATAATCTTTATAAGGAACACTATAATCGTTGATTTTTTTAGAACGTGGAGTTTCCCTTTAACGAGGTAGTTTCGCTTCATCGGTCATAGTGACTCGTCATCTCCCACCTAGCTCTTGTTTAAGATCTCTGGGTAAGGTAGAATAAAGTTTCACGTCATGTTTACTTTCTGTTGGCTCCGCCCGACTTCCCAGCTGGAGCCCAAAAAATACTGTCGTTGGCATGATGCACAGGAGGATAAGCTGTGAGTCATAGTCAATGGCGGGAGCGTCGTTTTTTTATTATGGTAGTCTTCAGCTTTTCCCAATCAAACAATTTCCTGGAGAAAAAATAAGAAAACCCCTTCAAATGTTTCGAGATGGCGTGCACTTATGTTCAGGTGAGAAGCCCTTTTTTAATTAAAAAAAGTGTCGCATTATGCGGTTCGTGAGTGCATTGCACACGACAAAAGAAAAGCCAATGCCTGTATGCCACACGATGTCTGTAGGACGGATTAACGAAAAGGTTCTAGCTGCATCGATTTCCCATCAAATGTTGTCATAGGTTACTTTAATTCGACGGCAAACAAAGGATGAATCATTCACATAAACTTCAACACAACATATTTGCTAAAATAGGGAGCAGGGGTAATAACTTACACTTTCCGTCATGGTGGCCGAAAAAAGCAGAGTCTGTCTCTGTTTTCCACAGTGTTTTACAATTTCTCCTATCTGCTCGACAAAATATTCGTCCAAAAGCCTGTAACAGAAGTCTATGCTATAAATCGAAATTTACTTGTCCGCCTCATCCAGAACCAGATATTCGATCTGATGTAGACTGAAGTTTGGTGCGTTAGACAAATGGTCGATGAGACGCCCAGGTGTAGCGATCACCAGATCTGGGCTGTGTCTTAATGAGGCTTCCTGTGAACACAGATCAAGACCGCCTGTGAAAAGAAGGAAAGACAACCTTATTGGTTGCGTTTACTAAAATATCTTACCAGCTGCCAACTGTACTCTAATCTTCGGACAATACTTTACCAACTTTTCGGCAACCTTGAAAATCTGTACAGTCAACTCTCGAGTAGGGCTGATGATGAGAGCACGCGTTATCGTCCGGCCAGTGGTGGTGAAAGGTTTTTTGGTCAAGCGTTCGAGAATGGGTAACATGAAAGCCAGTGTTTTGCCAGAACCAGTTCGCGCACACGCACAAATGTCATGATTAAGCAGTGCAACTGGGATGCAGGCGCACTGAATGGGCATAGGCTTGTCCAAGGACATTTCTGTGAGAGCCTACGATTTTGATCAGGTAAAATATGAACCGGTTGCAAGTCAACGAACGTACCTTGAGCAGCGGTTTGGAGAGTCGCAAGTCAAGAAAGGACGATACTTCGCGATACTTATCCACGGCGTGTTTGAAGCAATATTTATCGGGCTACAAATATCTTTTTTCACACAAAAATGACGCCAAAATACCTCATCTTTTGTCTTGCTGCGATGAACCTTCTTGTCACGCACAACGTCTGATTAGAATAAGATCGAACCAAACAATGAGGTGACTAACTTACCTTTCAAATGGAACACTTTGTGGTTGTCCTCCTGAAAATTCGGAGCAACGAGTTCCTGTTCCAGCTCAACGTCTTCGACCTGTGATTGTCGATATTGTTCAATTAAACTGTCTACTAGACGACGACCTGGAAAATTTGGTTCGATAGGTTCTGCTAACTGCTGTTGGACAGTGGAAATTTCCTGACCGAAAAATAACGTTGTAAGTAGTTTGTTTTATGAAATTCTTACAGTGCCTTCAAATTTGAAGTCTGGATTGAACATTATTCGCTAGTGGCCTCCACTCGAGAAACAACAGAGCAGGTCAACTCCCAAATGAATGAAGATAAGTCTAAAACGTCGAAAGTGCTCTGGAGCTTTGAAACGGATAATGTAAGTGCGCAATTAATTTTGACGGTGGGATAGAGTCTATAGCACCGCACCTTACCACAGCACATCAGTCTTGGTCTACTCTCTTCAAATGTTCAAGTTCAGATCAGTATCTCGTTTATCCAACTGCGAATGTTACGCAGTTGGGTAACACTATCAAGAGAGTAAATATGAAGAAAGCCGAATGCATGAGTGTACATTGGTTTCTCCGCATTATGTGACAGCAACACACCGGTTTTTTTATCCTCGATTGCCGACAACAACAGATGGGTGAGTAACACGAATGTTTAACCACTACAACCCTATGGCGACAGTATTGGCATAGCCTAAGTCTACAATTCTATTCCCTGAGTGAAGTTTCCCGCCTCAAAACATTAGGCTTTGTAGATTGCAAAATTAATGACGAAACGGAAGAAAGAACGTGACCTTGCCGCGATGCATTTATAACCCCCAAAATGCAAGCTGTTATTAGGATGAGTTGACCCTGCCCCCATCTTTGTTGCAGACAGACCGCTAAGGATTGTTGGTCACTTCATTTCCCTCTGTAGTGTCACTTCATCAGCCGGTATTACTACAGACGAGGTATCTGTAACCACACCTAGACAAACTGGTGTGTACACAAATTTCGATGGTTTGTGGCGTTGTGAAATACTTCAACTGTCGGTTGAACGGAAGGGTTTCAATGTGTGCGTTGCTCCGCGGATGTGAAGTCTGACCTATGGGAGCGGAGGATATATATAACCTCTGGACGTTCATTTACTGTTTGTTCGCCGGTTAACCCGTATCAGTTTGAGACATTGGTTCCCCACGATAAATTTGAAAAAGGCCAACACTAGCATGTAAGATGTCTTGCGCAGTGACACTTCGTTCACACCTCATCGGTAGCTTTTGCGAAATTAACATATACACTATATAGTGGAGGAGCGAGTAGCTAGGCGAAGTCGATCTAGTCATGTCTGAGACAGTTAGTAAAGTTGACCAAAGCGGAAACAGCAAGACACAACTGAAGCGACCAGACTAATCTCAAAAATCGGTCACCCAAAGGCAGTGTGATGCCAACAATGTATAGGCTTCTAAAACGCACAAACCTGGAGTGCCTATACGGTCAATATTATCCATGACTGGCTCCCCATACCATCAACTTGCTTAGTGGCTGATCGGTCTGATTGAACCCGTGAGATCCAAATTGGCCGTGTATCGCCTAAAGGATGGTGGGAGAGAGGTTGATACCGGAACTGACAAAACTCCTCCAGACGATCTGGGAGACTGAAGAGGTGCCTCCTGACTGGTGCCTATCAACAGTCATTCCCATTTTCAAAAAGAAGGCCCGAAGTCTATGTGACAACCATAGAGGCATCAGTTTGGTGTCAATTGCGTCCAAGTTACTCACTGGCCTTATTTTACGTCGGCTCACTAAACCCAGAGGAAGCCAGATACGTGAAGAACAAGCAGGATTTCGATCCGGTCAAGGGTGCGTTGATCATATTTTTACCTTGAGACGGATCTTGGAACATCGGCACTGTTACAGACAGCCGACAGTCGTGGTCGTTTTGAACCTAAAGGCTGCTTTCGACTCAGTTGCTCGTAACGTTCTCTGGAGCTGTCTCCTTCGCAAGGGAGTACCAGAGAAATACGTGACTCTCTTGAGACCACTGTATGTCCACTCTGCAAGCAGGGTGAGAGTTTATGGACAACTGTCTCGAGCGTTCATCACTTCTAGTGGTGTCCGTCAGGGGTGTCCGATTTCCCCCTTCCTGATCAATTTTGTCATGGACGACATTCTGGAGGGTCAACTTCGCTAACCCAGTGGGCTTGGAGTTCAGCTTCTTTCTGGCACGAGGCCGAACGATCTGGAGTACGCGGACGACATTGTTTTACTTAGCCCCTCTGCTGAAGACATGCAGACCATGCTGGATAGGTTGAGCGACCGAGCTGGTTTGTATGGAATGCGCTTTGCACCTTCAAAATGCAAAGTGTTGCTTCAAGACTGGGGCATTTCAACTCCTACTTTCTTTATTACAGGTAATTCGCTTGAGACTGTGAACAGTTTCACATACATAGATAGCACTATCTCGTCAGCCTGTAATATTGCTGATGAGATATCAACAGCACGCGTTGCCTTTGCCAGACTGCGTCATCTGTGGCGTCGAAAAGACATTCGGCTGTCGTTGAAAGGAGGAGTATATAATGCTTGTGTACGTTCTGTTTTGCTTTATGGTTAGAAACGTGGCCTGTTCCCAAAAAAGATATCAACAGACTTGTTGTACTTAACCATCGTTGTCTCCGCCAATTGGCCCATATTAAGTGGACTGGTTGCGTGAGCAATGTGGCCGTTCGCCGGCGCGTATTCAGGAATGCTCGGGATGCGCAATCAACGGGTCAACTAATCATGGTGCGCAGCTTGCGATGGTTGGGTCACGTACTCCGAATGTCATCCGATCGTCTACCGTACCGAGACCGTACTGAGACCACCAACAGTTGGGTGAAACCGCGTGGTGGCCAACCAACAACGTGGTCACGAAATATGAAGACCCTGACTGCTTCACTGAGCAGAGTGGGTGGGTGTCGCCTACCTGGCTGGGGTCCTCGTGATTACTCAAACTGCTGGTTGGATATGCTATTCAAGATGGCGGTGTTTCGCAGTCAGTGGCGTACCTGTATCTATACCATTTCTAGTTCTTCCGATTAGTCTTCAAAGTTCTCCCAGGATATTTCACTTCACTGTTGAGGTGAGCGGCGACCCGAGCCACAGTACCTTCTGATCAGGCTCATGGCTACTATGATGATGAATCAAGGTGGTGACCCCAAAAATGAACGACAACTTTTGATAGAGTGGTGATACCGATAGCTGACGACGATCTGATCGATATACACTCATGGTTGAGTTGCACACGATGGCCTCCACGTGATACGTTGCCGTCGTTTGTGTGGAAATGTGCCACTTGATAAAGAGAGTCCGTATTATGTGTATAATTATCAGTTCGTCGCGCACGGTCACCGAAAATATCACTCGACCACTTTCCCTCTGGAGTAAGAAGACCATGTATGTGTTCATGCCACCGACAAGCACATCGATGTCTGAGTGCCTAGGTTGTATCAAAAGATCACAAAAGACGGTCGTCTGTTGGAGGATATGCAGAGATACGACAAGCAAACAACGTCTTTCTGGTCTGTCGACCGACCTTGACTGAAGTGCTAGGTCTGACATCATCATCATCATAGATAGCAATACATCAGTGGTTCACATTGATGTTTAACGGCCGCACAGCCAAGGAGAAGAAACAAGCCCTGTTTAGGAAGAGAGAAGAAAAAAGAGAGAGGGAAGGGGACCTAGTCACTTAAAATAGCTACGTCTATATTCAAACATACAACATCAAGACGCCTACACCTTGCAAACAAACAACCGAGCTGTAAGTGAAAGTAAGGCGTCATCAGCGAGACAGTTTCCTCACGGCTTTCACTGCCCCGCGTCATTAAGTACATTCAATTCACAGACAACTCGGCTGAACAACGACAACATTCACGCTACTGAGCTCGGTTAGCCGCCATCTCACCTAGCGTCTCAAGCCACTGACTCTGCGAGTCGCGAGGGTCCCAGCTCGAAAGACGAGCCCGATCTACAGTGGCCAGGTCATCATCTGTCCACCTCGCACCTTCAGCCAGTCGCCGTAGCGTTGGCAAACAGTGCTCGGTGTGGCAAACGACTAGCTGGCATACTTAGTACATGACCTAACCACCTAAGTCTGTGCAAATGTAGTAACTGAACAAAAAAACTCGTTTGACAATCAATGCCAAGCACCCGCTTCCTAACCTTCTTGTTGCTTACGCGCTGGTGCCACCCGATACCAGCGAATGAACACAGACATCGGTGATCAAATACATGGAATCCGTTCACGTCCTCTACCCGAAGCGGCCAGGTTCCGCTGCCGTAAAGTAATATAGCCCTCACTGTTGTCTGATATTCGCGACCCTTAAGCTTCAGAAAGATACCTCTCTGTCGCCATAGGTGCCTCAGATCAGCGAACACCGCCCTAGCCTTGGAAATACCCGTCTATATTTTATTCCCTACACCGCCGCCGCTGATGCAGCATCTCAGATATACAAACCGGTCAACAACCCCCATGACTTTACTATCTAATATTAAACTTACGTAATCACAGCAATCCTGCAGAAGCACTTTGCATTTCGGGACTGCAAAGCGCATTCCGAAGTACTTAGCAGAACGCGAAATTGCGTTCAGCGTTGATTGTGTCGCTTGAAAGTTGTCGAACAGCAACACTTTGTCGTCAGCATAATCAAGATCAGTCAGCTTTCCACCAGGTAGGAGGTCCACACTGGCATCATTTGAGTACCGTAAGCAGTCCTCCATAATTTCGTCCATGACGAAATTGAACAAAAATAGTGAAAGGGGACAGACGACGTACGCCGCTCATGGTGCTGAAACTGTCAGACAGCTCGCCGTAAACCCTAACCTGAGCAGAAGTATGGGAGTAAAGCGTCGACAGTATATTCACATATTTGGTCGGTACACCCCTGCGTTCAAGCGACTCTAAAAGTTTAGATCGGTCCACCAAATCGAACGCACCTTTAAAGACGAGGAATACGGCGATTGTTGGCCGGCGGTATACATGACGCTGCTCCATAATTTGACGAAGGGTAAAAATATGATCTATACATCCCCGGCCAGTACAAAAACCTGCCTGTTCTCTAATGTTTAACTCCCGAGCTATACTGCTACCTTGCCGAGGTGATCGGGCTTGTGTACTGTTTTGATCCGGCGGGCTATGCTGA
>LUCH01005291.1:35232-47594 GCA_013368495.1 Paragonimus heterotremus | reverse complement strand
CCATACGGCCGATACGACCTAGCAGTCGGAATGCGAACATTGCACACTCGGGCGACCCGATGCCCGTCTCTTCGCACTCACTATTGAGCATGTGTGCGGTTCGGAGTGTGCAATGTTCGCATTCCGAACCGCACACATGCTCAACAGTGAATGCGAAGAGACGGGCATCGTGTCGCCCGTTTAGTGCTCGCTTCCGACAGATTATCACCCATTCTATAGTCACTATCGTAAACCAGTCGACAATTGAAAGCATGTGCTGTGTGCGTTGACCCGCGTGTATTTTTATCGACCCTGGTAGGTAATATGTACAGGGAATATCGTGAAGCTAGCGGGGCACGGAGCCGTTTGTCATTGTAGCCCTGAACGAATATTACAAGTGGTATAGCTTGACTAAAAGAAAAGTGGGGGAAAGGCAAAATCATCACAAATGTACAATTGAATACGACTATCAAAAATATCATTTTTTGTAGTCGCTATTCTTCACTGGCTTCTCGTTGTGTATCCTTTTTGCCTTTTTTGATTTTCTCTTTCTCTCGTCATTCTTTTCTTTCTCCTCGCATTTTTTCTCTCGTATGCGTTTTTTCGCCCTTTTCTGTCTTTTGTTTTTTTCTTTGTTTCCCTTCGATTTTCAACCTTTGTCTTTATTTTTCCTTTTGTCTGTTTCACCCTTCTCTGCTTTTTGTTCCTTGTCCTCTTCTTCTATCTAAGTATTTTTATTCAGTTATATTCTTATTTTCTGATTTTTCATGCTGTTTTTCTTTCCAACATTGCATTCTCTTTCCATATTTTCTACCTTTATTTCCCAATTCAGTTGCTGTATTTTCACCACTTTTTTCACTTTCTACAATATTTCGTACTATCTTTTTTCTAATACACTTTTTTGCGCATTATTTTGTTTTTTCTTGCCTGAACTATTTTTCCTGATAAATTTCTATTTGGTTCTTTACACGAACTCTATACTTCATTTGTTGCCTGTTGTATATTATATTTTCGGAAAGGTGAACTATTGACAGGTTCATTTTTTCCATAATCTTTCTGTTCGCAATTATCAACTTTTAATTCAGTCCGAACAAGCGTTGTTTATGTTGTTTTTGTAACCAATAATTTGAGGTTTCCTTGGCCGTGGTGGTAAATACATATTACTGATAAGTAGTCATTCATTAATTGTATTGTTTTACCTATCAACTCATGAAACGCCAAGGCTAATAATTCTCTGTGATAGTATATCTTGGTTCAGTTTTGCACCTCATACAATTTGCTAATTCATTCCCCTTTATCTCTATCCAATTTGCAGGAAGCTGACGCCAAGGATGGCTCCAAATCTAAAAGTGTTTTGTTCCCAAACCCCCTAACCACTCTGTTCCATTGAATGATCAGCTCATATAAGACTCAACGATTGATTAATGTTTCATCGACTTTCTGTAACTCTTTGGTTCATACTGCTTATAACATTCATATTTATCTTTCTATTCTACTTTAATCTACTCAGCGATATATTCTTTGTCAGTTTACGTTGACTTTCAGTCTACTACTTTTGAAGTAGAAAATAATGCTGACGAAACTCCAGAGATTGTTCACCTTGTCGATGCGCTACACGTAATTTGATTAGTTGATTGACGTGCAATCATCATATTTAAACAAATGCAATGTTTCAAGTATTGATCTCAAAACCTGGCTTCAGAATAAAAAATCTGTGGTTAGAGTAAGTTCATCCGAGCAGATGGATAGCCAATTGCCGTGATTAGTAAGGAATATATCCCACATGAAACCCAGAACTCTTGGTTTGTTCTATGGAGTTCATTGTATAATCAGTTGTAAGTCAAAAAGAAATGAATCAAGAAAAGACCAAGGATATGCAGAGATTCAGAGCGGAAGAAGGCTTCTATATTCAACTGGCCACTTGCAAATTAACTAGAGTTATTATAATCGAAAGAGAATATTCACTTGCATCAAAAGGTTTACTTATAGATGGGATTTTTGTAGATGTAGTAAAGTCTTCGTTTTGTTGGTGACCCGCTTTCAGGTGACAAGGAATTGTGATTTTTGTCGGGAATTAAACATAATTCTGGGGACGATGCAAACATGCAATTTTCAAACACACAGTGTTCTATTTGTTGCAAACAACGATAGGAATGGGCGCATACAGAGAAGGTTTGCTGGAGGATGTAGCGTCCCCTCGTTACAACTCAGCCTTATAACTCACAAGAAACATTACTGTACATGTCGGAGAAGAACCCAACTTCCCAAAAATATCGTTTTCGTTCGCCTTTCAAAAGACATCTCATTCTGTTCGACGTGACCTTCATAGTCGGTACGGTCATGTGCCACTTCGCCCTTCACGAGGGTTCTCACTCTTTGTG
Organism: Paragonimus heterotremus; assembly: GCA_013368495.1. Classification (NCBI taxonomy): domain Eukaryota; kingdom Metazoa; phylum Platyhelminthes; class Trematoda; order Plagiorchiida; family Troglotrematidae; genus Paragonimus; species Paragonimus heterotremus. The sequence goes on along the minus strand of LUCH01005291.1, from coordinate 45,234 downwards.
CCAATTTCTGGCACCCTGCCTTCATGCTGGTCCCTTAATTGGGACATCACTGTACTGTCTGGATCTCTGTCTGGTCCACTACTGCCCTTGTTTTCTGATTGGTCGCAAACTCTTTAAATGTGGTCTACTTTATGACCATGTTGTCTTCGGAGTGAGTGACATAAAGTGGCTCTGTCTGGAGGCCAGTCTTTTTTCTGTGTTTATGCGTTAGCCTCGGATGGTTGGGTTGGCCGGGAAGATACGTATTAGTTGTGCATACTTCGTGGTCAGTCGTTTGTTACCGTTGAACGTCGTTCCGTTATCTATCGTTCCACTACCCGCTAATCTGTTATCTGTTAACGCGCTCGTAGGCCGTACATCAAGTTACAACAGTACAGAATAAGATCCCCTTATTTTGGATTTAAGTATTATTCTGTTGTGGAGCTGAACTCGATGCGTGGCAATAATTTTGCTGAGTACAACTTGTTTTCTGACTACAGTGACATATATTTGAGTATAAATAATTCGTCATTAGCAGTTAGGCACACAGGTTCACGACACTGCCAGTAAAGTATTTTGTAACACTTTCTCTGTGTGCTATCTTTCATTTGAAGAAACGAACGGTTAATCCCACCTTTTCCGCTGTTATCCACCTACGAAGGCCCAGTATCAGCTGAGAGAAAACATATGTGGATCAGTGCACACATTTTCAGACCTGCGTACTCTCAAAACAAAAGAGAGATCTGGCGTTTTGTCTCCGTGGAAGAGCCATTAAATTTATTCAGGCGAAACGTCATAATTCAACCTTCTGTTCTTGGGAACGCCTTTCTTGAGAAACGATTCCGCAGAAACATCATTCTGTTCGCGCCCATTTAAGTTGGGTCATGTGCAGTTCCTGGCATGATGGTACAGTCATGTGCACTTGGTAAAATGTAAATATGCCGAGTTGTCATACTATTAAACCTACTGAAGTACAGCCTCAACGTCTATTTGAACACAGCTTTCACTAGTGTTACACTACAGCCATTCTGAGAGACCGGAACTTTCACATTTAGACTCAGTCACGCACCGGCTGCACTGTCTCAGATGGAATCCACTAAATCAACCAGGGTATTGGCTACCCCAGTAGAAGTTCCTGAGCACTTCACAGTGAAATCTACTCCTGATTCGGTCAAATATTATGTCAGCAGGTAAAGCGCTGACCGCGTTTGAGCATGCTGTTTCTGTCACTGATCTAAATCTAACCAAAGCCCAGAACTTTTGTAACTAGATCTCTGATATATTAATAAATCCGCCAGTTTACTTGTTAGTAATACACTTTTATTGCTCGATAATGACGTTGGTGGATTCCAGCATGAATCGTTTGAGAAATCCTGCAGGAGCAGTCGACCACTGGAACATTCGGGGGATTCCGTAGAAGACAGTCGGACGGGTGGATAATAGAGTCCAAAATGAAATATCTGTGCTCCCGATGTAGCTTTGTAGCTCAGTTGGTAAAAAGCTTGGAGCGTCTGGTCATGCTATTCTTGTCGCTGATGCGAATCCAGACGAAGCTCAGATTTTTTGTACTTGGTTATTTTAGTGATTGTACTGATACCCAAAAAGCTTACTCGATCTTTTTTAACGGAATCATCGTTGATAGCCTCAAGTTCTAACATCCACGGGAGATGACAGCAATTTTTTAATCCATTTTTTTCCGTTTTTGCCACCATTGGAGTGTTCAACGGTTTGCACCTCCGCCACGACGATTGAATATCGATGTCTGTTTTACAATTGTTATATTGGCATTGTTACGTGTACACCTAAACGTGTCACTTGGTGATTTGACTTCTGCCTTGACGGCATGCTACACTTGGCTTACAGGCCAGAATTCAAAATGCCCAACTATATGACGTAACCGGAGTTGGACAGTCCATCAGTCAAGTGTTCCGAGTGACCCGAATTTACTCAAGTTACGAGACAAACTGATTTCCGTTTGGGACAGGCTGTCCACAAATTCCGTAGCTGTGAGTACTTGAGTGACAATCTGTTCCCCGAAAAGCTTTCGTTTGGTAGATACTAGCCCCATCGGAGGAACGTGGTGTAAGACTATCCTGAAAACTTTACTCCAGGGTTATAACGTTAATCTACTCACGTGAAAAAGTTCTTGCCACAATTACGGCAGCAATGACTTTGCGAAAGCCATCCACAAACCTGCCGTATGACGAATCATGACGTTCATCCGTCTCTTCTTTCTCTTATGTCAAGTGCAGCCAGCGATTTCATGTTCTCAGACATTTGGAAGGTGAAAACATTCGTTCACCGAAACATGTACTATGACTACCAACAGACTAGGCTACCTGAACGAGCTCTTTGAAGACGGAGAAAGATATGTTGTCACAGTTAGTGTTCTCACTATTAGTGTTTAACGGAAGCATTTATGACATTTGTCAGATGACTTAGATTCGGCGGCTCAGATGACCATTTAGCTGGCGAGACTAGGTGCAGATGCCATTCCGTCAATTCAGCATTAGTTTCACAAGACGATAAAACTGCATGCAGTTGTTTTTGTTGATGTGTTGTTCAAAGCAACGGCGATCGGCCACCTCCTGAACCGCTCAACACAAGTTAGAAAATGTGTATAACCGCTGTAAAGAAGAAGGGGGCCAACGATATCAAGGTGAACGTGTTTGAAGCGTCCGTCGGGTAAGGGGAAGGTTCCAGGAGTAGTAATTGTCTAACGATGAACTTTACTACACTGACATTCCAAGCACTCTTTGGCCCAGTTACGATCATCCTTACGAATGCCTGACCAATTGTGACGCCCGGCGGCTAGCTTCGTTGCAGCACGTCTGCTTGGATATGACAGAGAATGCAGGCGGCTAAAATCATTAAACCAATGTGCGAAAGGAACGAACAGTTGAGATTTACCAGTAGACATGTCGCACGTAATTGAGTATTTTGACTGGGTTAAGGGAATGTCACGTAGTTTTAGAAAGGGGTTGGCACGAATTCATTGAAGTTATGGGTCATCAACCTGGGGTTTCGCGAGGAAGGGAAGGTCAATGACATTTGTGGTTATTTGGCTAACATCTGGGAGAGACAAGGCGTCGGCAATGAAATTACTGGAACCGTCTATAAAACGGATGTCGGCGGTGAATTGGGAGATAAAGTTCGGGTCTTATTTCTCTAGAGAAGTGCCGCTCTGGCAGGGAACGGAAAGCAGACACAAGTGGTTTGTGGTTACTTAAACAATGAAGTTGCGACCCTCCAGAAGATGTCGAAAGTGTTTGATGGTAGGGTGAATGGCCAGTAACTCAACCCCAAAGGGTACCGTAACGCGTTCGTGTTGGTTGGAGTTTTCGAGGGGGGAAAGGACGAGGTTGGAAAACAGCGCCAACGGCTGAATGAGATGAGTCAGTCTTCAAAATTGACGGCGAGCGTTCATCTGCCCCTAAATGCTTTGGGAACTCTCCCACAAAGTCTCCCTCCAGATTTGATGAGTGACCCAATGACAATAATTCTGAAGGCAACAAACAGCGCAGTACTCTATATATTGCCAAGACCGAGGAACAAGAAAATGTACATACAGTAAGCCTCCCGGGTGTAGCGTGCTGAGCGGAAATGTGGAGAAGTTCTACGCTAGAGGAAGTAGAGCACACAACTGAGCTAAACAAACGTATCTTATCAGGAGGTGTCAAACTGTACAACAAAATACCAACAAAAATTAAGCTGTTTCGGGAGGTCGCTATAATGCGTTAATGTTGTTGCTTGGGACAATGCTTATTTAGCTGCAACAAACGCAATATCAGCCTCACGAGACAAAACAAAGTGCTTGTGATTAACATTTAAAATATCCGTTAGGGGTTTTAATAACTTCCATCACCGTGGATTGAAATGACGATAGTAATTGACGACGCCTCGGAAACGTCAGAAGCTTTTTAGGGTCTGTGGCTGCAGATATTCTTTAACAGCACTGATTTTCTCTGGCAAAGGTTAGATACCGTTACTGTTAGTTCGATATCCAAGAAAATCTAAGTAGCTAACTCCGAAGATGCATTTCATATGGTTTAACTTCAAACTGTATTGGGTAAAACGTTCGAAAAATTTTTGAAGATGTGACTGGTGTTGTCGAGTGTCTTCACTCACGACTAAGACATCGTCAATATAAACATACACAAAATCGAGATCACGAAGCACATGGTCCATGAACCTTTGAAAAGTTTGTGCGGCATTCTGTAAACCAAATGGCTTGCAGACAAATTCATAGAGTACAACAGGAGTGGAAATTGCTGTCTTTAGAATGTCCTTCATGGTCACGGGGATTTGATGGTAGGCTCGAACCACATCCATTTTGTAGAAAATAGTCTTCCCGCTCAACCCAGTTGAAAAGTCGTGAATGTGAACGATAGGGTATCGATCTGAATTAGCGACGTTGTTAAGGACACGGTAACTACCACACGGACGCCAGTCATCTGTCATTTCTTTGGAACCATGCAAAATGGTGAGACCCACGTGCTATTTGAAGGCTGGATAACGCCGATTAGTAAGAGGTGTTCACATTCTACTTTGGCCACTTTGAGTGTGTTCGGTGGCAGACGTCTAGGGGCGTGCAAAAGTAGGCGGGCCTTTGGTGTGTAATGAGACAACTGTAGTGAGATCACTTTCGACCTCCCCACAATCCTAAACTCCCTGCAACGTGAGAGTTGCCTTGTCAGTATCACCGCGTCGGTTCACATTATCTTGTGAGTGTAAATTCACTACAAACCACTAACATCAAAGTTAGTGTGTTGGCGTAAGTATCGCAGTTTTACTCGTAGCTGTAAAATTATTCCGCGGCATCTCTACTATGGTAGGCTACATTCACTGGGATAACAATGTTTTCACTGTTGCCATTGGGAACGCCGCTCAACCAATCTGACTCTTGTTTGATACCTGAAGTTTGACTGGGATTTCCGCCTGCCTTCGTCCTCTCTAGCGGCTGTCGTGCGGTTGTGCTTGAGGTTCTCTCACGTCCAACTCCCTAGCACCTTCAATTGTTGCGTCGAAGTCTGCTTGTGAACGGTGAGTAAATAAGAAAATGAAGTTTGTTTGCAGATCCACCGTCTTCTCATTGTGACTTCCGATGCGCGTTAATATAAAGCTGGGGAAACCTTGGGCGTACGAACCTAGGAACTAGCATCACGATAGGTGACGATGTGGTCAAAAACATCGTGTTTAGGCGGTGACGTTAGGTTATACCGATTGTTAAGTTGTGCAAATTGTCGAAGGATGGCTGCAAAACCGTTATCTGATAAGGCCACAAGCTGTCCAATCGAACTAATTGATGTGGTCTTGCCTTCTACACATAGAGTAGTCTAATTATCGATCAACTTTCTATAACCAACGTCTACTGTAAGTTTAAAGGATGATAAGATATCAACCCCAGTGATCGGGTGTTGTACACCTGCCACCGTAAATCTCTAGGGAAACTGACGACTAGGTCCGAGATCAATAGTGAGTAGCTTCCCACTGTATGTTGAAATCGTTGAACAGTTACCAGCCTGTGGTGTGCACGTTACCGGTTGGGGCTTGCATCGGTCAACTTTTGGTGGGATAACGCTAACCTCTGTGCCTGTATCAGTGAGAAAATGTAGTGTAGTTGAACCGTTGAACCCATGAAATAGGCGACAACTTGAGGAATCCCGAACAGCCGTCGCCTTTACTGCCTGACCTTGGCGCTTCCTGTATGAAAATTATCCTAAGCAAACCTGCATAGTCTGGTACAACAGACCGCTTTAGAGCCAACTGGACGATGATAATAAGACATGTTTCGATCAACTCATCGTCCGTGTGAACGGCTTCGGGTTTGGCGGCGGTAGGGAAAGCCTCTTGATTGTGTTGTCATTTGTTTAGTGATTGCACAGAATTGTACGGTCATGTCGAAAAACTGTTGCTTCAGCGCCTCCAGTTCCGTTTGCCAGCTTTGGTTCGACGGCACCTCTGGCAAATACACATGAAATACTGTGCGGCTTTCATACATCTCGTATGCCTGGTCGGCCAGCTCTGTAAGTTTATGACGTGCTGTGTCCATGTCAAGTATAGACAATATTTTTCGGATATCGTTAGGCAGATTTTTATGCCACGACTCGCGCAGAATTGGTCCGTTCACCGTATGTTTATTTTGAATTTGTGTCATGTGACGGAAGGGTTGTGAGGGAGTTCTGTTGTACAAATCCACTCCTGTCAGAAGATTTTGGGGTTATGCTCATCGGTTGCTGTGATTCGTCCAATGATCGCGTCCTTTAAAGTGTCATACGGGATAACGCTAAGTTGAGTATAGATGAGGTCGGCGACTTCAGTAGCGACCTGCTCTGGGTGCTTGGCAACTATGAAATTATGCATGGACATTTATGAGCGTATCAGTCTAGAGTCAAACGTGGCTCCGACTTGAGCAAATTAAAGCCTAAGGCCACGTCTACCGAACTGAGGAAGTTTAACATAAACTGCATTTTCCAAGGTAGGTGGATCTAGTTCAGAATCAACTATGTTAAGGGAAAACAAAATCATTATCAAAGAAGAGGAACCGTTCAAACGACGGGGGCAAAATGTTTTTTCGGGGAGTTTGCAGGAAAGAAGGAAAAACTTTAGTCGAACGATGAAAAAGAAATCAACAAGGACTCATCAAGTGTGTATTGGGGCCGAAAAATGAATCAACAGTGTTACAAAACACTAAAGTAACTTTTCACAATAAATCCCACCACATGAAGTCCATTGTATGTTGGAAAAACTTTCCTCTTGAATAACAGGGAAATTCCAGCGAATTCGTACGTACGTAATGAACTGTTGCCACAGTTAACTACCGGTAACAACGACCACCTGCAAGTGTAACAAGTAAACCGGCTGTTTCTTCTGTGATTGTCCGCTACACCTACGGACAAACCCTGCGACAATGTGGAGACACTGGGTGACAGCGTTCTTCCGGAGTAGAGGTTCCAGCAACAGTCCTGTGAAAGGAAACAACAAGAACAAGCATGAGCCAAGGGCTGAGTAAGCCATGCACACGACTTACACAGACGATAACTAGGACGGTACCGACAACACAGCAGCACGCTCCGCCACCAATTCAAATTCAACTCGTGCGCGCCTTCTGGTTTCCGTCACACATTACACAAGTAGAAGCCAAGGCGTGCGAGGACAAAATGTGTGTATTGATTCAAACAATAAACAAGTAGTTTATATGTACAATGGACGTAGCAGATATGACGAAAATAGTGCGTAACAAGAGAACAAAAAGGTAAAAGTCTCAGCACGTGCTTCACCGGAGATGAACCTTTTCTGTTTAGTTTGCCTCATTGAACAGTCATACGAGGTAACTTTCCACAATTGTTTTGGGATGTTTTTTCAACTTTGAGCAGTCTATTTATGATTGAAGGCACGCTTTTAATGCTGATACTGACCGCCACAGTTAAGATATGCTTTAGTGCGTACGTACACTAAATTAACACCTTACCAGTTATATGTAACGATAATAAACATAAAATAAGAATACCAATAATTGTGGGAGGCAGAAAATATATTACACGATGATTCCAATTGATCTCGATCAGCGCTAAATGACACTGATACACGGAAATAGCTAAGGAGGTTGACAATCCGACCGTCCAGTGCGCGAGCAAACCGGAAGAGTATACGTGGCGCTCTTGGCGCACATAGGTAGACAAACATACAAACAAACAAATGCAACCGCGTACGCCACGCAGACGGCAGACAAAGATTCCTAAGATCCTGTGTATAATGTGAACTGAGATTTTGGAGAGAATTTTACACATCGCACAGCAGGCAGATCGGGGTTATCTCCATGTCACTGCACAGCTCCCCACCAGAAGTTTGATGCGAACGCAACCCTTCGATCTACGTGAAGACCAACTGTGGCCAGTCACGCTTGGCCTGGTCTAGTTCATGCTGCGCCAGCTTTCGGTTGGTACTGCAATTTCCAGACGCCACAGTTGGGGAAGTACTAATGCCAACAGTTCCTAGCGAGCTCCAACTCTAGTGTCTTCTCCTACATTGTCGAAACGAATAGGGGTTGGAAGTTCGCATGTCGAGCTCCTGGGTGTGAACACACTGGTCGTATGACGGTGTTCATGTTGCAAATTTTGATGAACCAAGGACTTGGGCGCGTGCAAGAAAATGAAAAGCAAAATAAGTAAGTTTGGGTGCATATACAAATGGTGAACTTACCTGGTTAACGTAAATAGGCGGATATGCATCAAAACACTTTTTGGCATTTCCAAAAACAGTTTGCAATTTTTTTGAATTTAAAAAGTTTTTGTGGTTGTCGGGCTTTTTATAGAGTCGAAATAATACAGGACTTAACGAACCCCAACCTTCTACGAAACGTTTAGGCCAGTGCATCTTACGACCCGAGCGTGTTACGATGGGTGTTGACGTTGTCAGCAAAGTTGTGTCCGCTGATGACAACGAGTTCGGACGAGGCTGTTCAGAAGCATTTGCATGCCTGGCCGCGGGATGCGGAGGAGCATTGAAGGTTTCCTCAGTCCTTTCAAAATAGGCAGGCTTCAGGCGGTCGATGCCAACTGTATCTGGGATACCCTGGCGCTCGAATACATACAGACGGTCCTTCCGTTGAAGTACCTTGAAGGGACTTTCATTAGGTTGCTTGAGCGGGCGTCGTGAACCACTCACGCGAACAAACACGTGTTTGCAGTCGTGCAGGTCTTTGGGAACACAAGCAAAACAAGTTCCTTAGAGTAGGAAGCATCGTATCGGATTGCATCTGTGGCAGACGAAATGTAATCACCAGGAAGACGCAGTGGCTGTTCGTAGGAGTGCTGTGCGGGAAACGTGGAGGTCAACCTTGAGGGCCGCGCGAATACCAAGCAAAACCATCGGTACGGCTTCCGTCCGGTGGATTGCATTGACGGTCACGAGGACCGCTTTTAATTGTCAATGAAAGCGTTCGACCATGCCGTTAGCAGCTGGGAAGTATGCCGTAGTCCGTGTGCGATGACATCCAAGCGCGTCTAACGTTCTCGCGAAAGGACCGCTTTTGAACTGATGGTCGCGGTCGGTCGTAACCGTGGCCGATCAACCGTGAGATGCTAACAAACGCTCGACTAATGCGCCTGCTACGGTCTCCGGGCGGATGTCGGGTATATGAACTGCTTCTGGACATCATTTGAAGCTATCTACTATTGTCAAGGTCATGCTATTGGCAGGTGGCAAAGGACCTACAATATCGATGTAAAGGCACTCGGATCAAGAGGTAGTTGCAGGGTATCGGCCAATCGGAACCGACACGTGGCGATGAACCTTAGCTTGCTGAAAAATTAGGCAAGATCGTGCTCGTGTGCAAAGATCCTTCTGCATACCGGGCCAGACGTACTTATCAGAAACAAGTTTGGCTGTGGTCTGGATGTCAAGCTGGTCGATGTTATGTAGCGTATCAAACACGCGACGTCATAAAGTTAAGGGTACGATTGGACGAGAGTGTCCAGAAGAAGTATCGCGCAAATTCGTTCCAGGTGCTGTCACTAGCGAAAAATCCAAAAGGCACAATGACGAACGCTGGTAAGAAGCACCGGCATCTTTCCCCGTACGTTGTGCGTCGGCCATAGCTGGCAAGTCGATGATGTCATGGCCAGCAAGCGCTGACACGAGTGACAGAGCATCATCCAAAACGTTGTCATTTCCAGAGACGTGTCGTGCGTTTGCCAAAAATTGCGGAATGAAATTCAGATGACGTACTTCGCGGAGTGAGTGGCACTCGGAATGATCATGGATGGCATACACCAACGGTTTGTGGTGGATGAAAGTCGCAAACTGGCGACCTTCGAGGGCATATCGAAAGTGACGAAAGTAACTCACGACCGGATGTACTGTATCTAGTTTCCGCGGGTAATAAGTGTCTGGAGAAAAATGATTTCGGCCTCCAGATTCCATCGACGGATTGCTGGAGTGTAGCACTGACAGCTGTGTCGGTTTTTTCAGCGATTTCAGCGATTTGTTCACGGGATCGAGGTTGGAGGCCCAAGTGACCCG
>LUCH01005291.1:19288-32814 GCA_013368495.1 Paragonimus heterotremus | reverse complement strand
TTGGCTGGGTGCAAAAAGACACTGAAGAGCGCGAGGAAGAGCTTGAGAGAGCAGTCCTAGTAGTGAGGGGAAGTGTGTTGACGGTTTCAGAGTTTCCTGAATCCTCTTGGTGAGTTGCGGCCGTTTCTTCACGGCCTGAGCATATGTAGGCGTTCCTGTGGGACGCTTCTTCAATTTCTGGTTGCTTAGGGTTGACGGCTTCTGGGCCTCCTTCACTTTTTGCGGCATCGGAGGGTGGTTTGCAACTTTGCGCTTCCGAAAATTTGGGTGCGGTTTTTGTTTAGAGGAGAATTTAGGAAGAAATGGCCATGAGAAGGAAGAGGGAAGGCCGTGAGAAGGAAGAGGGAGGAAGCGTCTACTGTTATGCTGGTGGTGGCTTCTGCGCCGAACTAGTGCAGCGACACTGCAGCAGCTAGCACGTCTTTGATGCGGTTGAAGGAGTCTATGGGTGCTTTTGACAGCTGAACGTTGACCCTGGAACTGTCACGGAATAAGCCGGATAGTGGTTGCATGATTTGCGTGCAATGCGGGGTGAAACGGTGATGATAGTTAACCGTGCCATTAGACCAACGGACAGCAGAGAGCGTTGTAGGTTGAGGGGAAGTTGCCAGTCGCTTGTACCCTGTCGGTCAGCGGCCGAATGTATGCTGGTCGACATAAAGCCCCAAGAACTCAGCTGCTGATGGGCCGAAAACACTTATCCGCATTGACAATGACGTCATACGCTGCAAATCGTTCGGACAGCAATAACAGATGGTTCTGGTGCCATTCTTTGGGGGAGATTACCTCCAAAAGGTCTTCGATGTAGGGTTCAAGCTTCATGTGACGCCGTTGACAAACCGCTGGAATGTTTGTGAGGCGTTCCGGAGAGCAAACGACGTGCGCGGAAATTTGAACAAGTTGAATGGTGTAATCACCGTGGTCTTGGCGACGTCGTCCACGGCGAGTAAAATCTGGTGGTAAGCAAAAGCCAGATCGACCTTCGAGGATACATGAATGCCTTTCGGGCTAGCCGTGATGTCTTAAATATGCGGAATGTTGTATCTATCCAGTGTTGTTGGGTGCGCCAGTCTCCTTACTTTTCCAGCAACGTATGGAGGGGCGAGGCCCAGGGGCTATCCGACGGGGGAATGATGCCCAGCTGGAACATGTGCTTGAACTCAGTGCGCGTTGTCTTCAGGTTATCCGGTGTTGAACGATGGGCCTTAGACAATAGCGGCAGGGCTGTGTGTAATCGGTAGACCGTGATTATCCTGGTAATCTTCCAGTTGGGAAATACTTTCTGGTTATTAAAGTTGTTGAACATTTACGACATATTGCAGATCCTGAAATCTCACAAACCTGTCCCCTGAAGGTTTCTTTATTTCGATCTTCCGTGATCGTAAAGAAGAAATGTGCGGTAGTTCAAGGGCATATTGATTAATTGAAAAATCACGCACAGTCGCATTTTACGTTACTTCGGAAATATGAAGGAAAATTTAATGGAAAACGATGTCGTAGACGTGGAAACATGTGTGGTGAGATCCCCTTCGAAGTCTATAAAATCCTAAACTCCCTGCAACGTAAGAGTTACCTTGCCAGTACCACCGCGCCGGTTCATATTACCTCGTGAATGTAAATTTACCACAAACCGCTAGCATCAAAGTTATTGTGCTGTCGCAAGTATCGCAGTTTTACTCGTAGCTGTAAAATGAATTCGCTCCATCTCTGCTATTGTAGGCTACATTCACTGGGATAACAATATTTTCACTGTTGCCATTGGGAACGCCGCTCAACCAGTCTGACGCTTGTTTGATGCTTGAAGTTTGCCTGGGATTTCCGTCTGTCTTCGTCGTCTTCGCCACGTTGAAGTCTGCTTGTGAACGGTGAGTAAATAAATATATAAAGTTTGTTAGTAGATTTACCGTCTTCTCACTAAGACTTTCGATTCACGTAAATATGAGGCTGGGGAAACCTTGGGTGGACGAACATTGGAACCAGCATCGCCAACCATAGTTCTGTTTAAATTTGGACGTAATTGAGCAGGAAAGCTTGAGTATAATTTCGACAATCGAACTGTTGTTGAAACATGAATACTAAGCTTTCTATAAAACTACAAACATGAGAAACGCCTGTAGCCTACTTCAACGTAAGGCAATTCACCATGCTCCACCAGTCATTGACAAGTGTCCCAAGTAGCAAAACTACGGGGGAGCCCGCGCGGGCAACGGTGGACAGAAAGCGGGCTTACGGCGCGCAGTGGGAAAAATTGGCGAGCGAAGTTTTTCAGCCTTTCTAATGCCGGTGATTTTACTCAAAATAATTTCGGTACGCATTTCCAACGCTTGGGAAGCCTCCCAACCTTCTCTTAACTAATTTTGAAGGGAAATTAGCGAGAGCAATGAAAACCATATTCTGTCTTTTTACAACATTTCCGTTTCGCCTCGTTCAAATATTCCAGAAACAAATTTGCCCATCAGAACAGTTAAATCTCATTCACCAGCAACCCGATTTCTCCCCCAGCATCCACGGGTAACCGAAACAGAGAAGGAATAGGACGAAAAGTTAGATGCAAGATGAAGTTGCACGAATGAAGTAGAAATGACATATCTCCGTACATAATCGAGAGAAAGAGTAGAAGCAAAACACAGCAGCCATACAGTTTTCCTTTAGGACATTCTAACAGTACTACAGATATTTGCCTATTCATATCCGGTAGCCTGAATATGCCATCGTGAACTTGTACAAAATTCAAAAATTCTGGGATTTCTTGAAATTCCGTATCTCTGTAAGTATTTCAGGTAGAGAGGAAATAATATGACGATCTGAAAGTACTCTTTCTAAATTTAGTAGCAGAATATAAGAAGCAAGCTAGTTTCATCAACACCATGAAGTTTGTAGAAAAACACACGACCTTCTGCGCACCTGCCTCAATGATCACCACAGCGCAGCCATAATAAAATATCTGAAATTATGAGTGCGCTTAAACAAACATCGGTAAATTTGATGAAGATAATGCCCCATTTTTTGACATGGAGTTACCCGACTTTTACGTATGACGTAATGAACTCTTTCTATTTTCATTTTCAACATCTTACTCATTGTCTGCTGAAACCCGGCATATCACGACGGGCAGTGTGTCAAATGGGGTGCCATCTGTGGGTATGTCATATGTTTTCACATGAAGTTGATTTTTAACAGCGTTCACTTGTGCAAAACCTGTTGTGTTATCACGTAGCCTGAGTTTGAGTTTCCAAACAATAAGAAGAAAGTGATTTCGATTTTCGTGAATCACACCATATGAAAGTGTGTCACCTGTGGGTATGTGATGTGTTTTCAGATTAAGTTGATTTTCAGTGGCGTTCACTTGTGCAAACCATAAGCCTTAATCTGTTGTGTTATCGTGTACCCTGAGGTCGTAATTTCGAAAATTGTGTATTCTTCCTTGTTTGCATTTTGTTTCACTTCATTCCAGTGATTTGTGCTTATTTTTATTTCTGGAATGAGTCACATGCGGAAGTTTGAGATGTGCATGAGGAGATCCCTTATTGTTTATTTAATTTACCGTAATATACTCTCACTATTCATTCCCGATTGGTTTTCTCCCCACTCAGTGTATCACAACGTGAGAACGCGTTCTCACGTTCACTGCGGTAAACGACGTTTGTGTAGTGCTTGCAGGATGATGGGCGTACCTTGTTCCGGAAACGGTGACGCTGCATTTAGTTGTTTCCGGTTTAAGGTGGAGTTAAATGCGTCGTTTCGGGTCAATTTAGGGGTGAATTTTGGTGGTTCAGGGTAACTGTGGGGTGACTTAGGTCGGTTCAGGGTAATTTAGGGATAAATTAGTTCGTTTAGGGGTAATTTAGGGATAAATTAGGTTGTTTAAGGTTAATTTGGGACAAAATTAGGGTACGGGAAATTGACCAATCAGAAAATTAGCACGTTGTGCTCTTTAGGGCTAAATTAAGGAAACGTGTGTCAAATACCTAACAAATCCCTTAATGGTCTCCGGATTGGTCCATTAGACTGAATTAGGAATTGACCCTATATGAATCCTAATTGTGCCAGCAGGGTTGGTATCACCGTTGTTAACTTTTCCGTGAAATCAGGCTGTACGCTGGAATGGAGACGAGGTGACCTGCTGAAAGAATGACATTAAAGAACACTCCCAGCTTGATAGATTGCGATACTTACAACGGCAATTGTGTAGTTCGCCGGTATACTGTTTCAAGGCCGAAGCGAACTGAAAACAGAGATTTAGGCCCCAAAATATTTTTTTGAAGTTTTTCTTGAAATATTAATGCGTATATTGCAGGAAGAATATACATATCTTATCGAGCATAATAGTAGCGTTGCAATGAGAAAAATCAGCTATACTTGAAAATTGTCCAGATTCGCAATTGTGTCGAGAAGAAAGTGTTGCCATCTTTTTCCACAAAAACATCATGTTGGCTTTACCAACCTATCTGCCGTTCTGAAAATGTTTCCATCGGAACTTTCGTGGTGGACTACGTCTTCCAGAAACTTGGAAACGTTCAATTCTGCTTGGTTTTATGGATATAATTGGGTTTGTAATTCTCGCCCACGTTGCGTTCGCATTTCATTGTACACGAAGTATCACAGTAATTCCTAAAGCTATGCCACCAAAGTCGTTGGTTAATTATTCACCTGAATTATATGTTCAGCTTAGTGTTCTTATAGTGTTTTCGGTGGAGAAGGGTTTACATTATCACTTGGTTGTTTCTACTTAGGGTATAATGTAAACATGGGTAACACATCCCACTTTATCAATAACCACGTGCGTATTGTTTTGTTTGTTGCTTATTGACTATTCTTGAATATAGCTTGCTTGCACGCGAGTCAATGCTCATTTGTGACAAATAATGACCAAATTTGATGTTCGTTATTTGTCCGACGAAAACATTGATTTCCACTTTTACCACTTCAGCTACAACCCTTCTGTCTTCGTATAGTGGACGATTATGATCCCGATGACAGCTGGTATATGCTTTCGCCGGCTGCGAAATTCATTGACGGCTGCCAGTGTGGAATTATTCGACAAGAGAGGCATAAGTGTTTGTATTGACCGAACGGTACATGGAACTGATTGGAACCTCGTTGGCCGAAGTCCCTATAACAGACAAATTCGTCTTACGGCCGACTAACCGACAGTGTCATGCGCCGACTAGTAGGTCGAATTGCTCGAGAAAGTCAATGTTAATGACTGGCAGGTGGACGTCTGCGACAGTGAAATGCCATAGGAAAGCGCGGCGAAGGCCCAAGTTCAATGTACGTGAACTGTGGCCATAGACGGCAATAAGCCTACCATTCGATGCACACGAGTCGTTCGCGAGAATCCGGTGGGGGGACGCTATTCTCTGCACCAGCGTTGATGAGGTAGCGAACTCCCGGTTTACGGTCCCAAGTGAAGAACAGGCGACTTCGACAACAAGCAATATCGATCACCGCGACGTGCTGGCCGGCTGGTTTCTCCGATCCTTCTTGGAGAAGGAACAAGGACTGCGGTGAAAGCGAGCACCATCACTAAACTGCTGGTGGTATCAGTGGTGGTCAGGGTTGGCGCCCCCTGTGTGCACTGGTTGCCTCCTAGTACCCGACCGGGAGGCTCTTCTGTTTGATTTACGTGGGGTCGGATGTGGGCGCGAGCTTCGAGTGCTGAATGCCTGGATTTGACGTCTGAAATCGTTCACACGGTCGGTCAGCAGGGCTAGTGATTCCGATGCTGACGCAGATATTTGGGAGACCTGTTTCCCATATGCCACCTAGATGAGGTCGGCGGTGTCGACACACCAGGGCAGAGCCGCCCGATGGTTGTTACTGAAGGTATTCTGCATATCTATGGGCAGCCACTGGATCTACCTTTCCCTCAGGAAGGACTCCTTGAGGTGAGTTGAGCCGGCGAGACGTTGCATGTGGTGTAGAAGCTGTGAAGGCTTCTGATCGCCTAGCCAGTTATACTTCGGGTAGGCTACTCCTTACGCTGTCAGTAACACAACAGTCCTCCGACGTGAGGTGAAATAACGGAAAGGCGTTCCATGCAACAACGAAAATACGGCAGTTATTGTGGAAATATATTTGCGTTGGGAAAAGTACAGCCGTAATCCGATATTCTGTGTTGCCGTAGTATTTGAAACATTTCCATCACGTTTGCACGCATGGCTTGACTATTGAGTAGGTAACCTGTAAGTGAGATACAAGATACAGTTAAAAGGATAAGTTTGAAATGACATTTTCATCAATACTTCAGATATAGCAGAAGTGAAACACAACAATCGTACATCAATCTTTCCAAGCATTCCAATAATGCCATTACAATTTGCTAACTCATATCGAATAACCTGGATATGCCATCCCAAACTTGAGCAAAATTCCGGGTGTGCTTGAAATTCCGTATCTTCGTAAATAAAAAGGTGAAACATAACAATCATACAACATTCTTTCTAGGCGGGCTCCACTACCACTTCTTTAGTCATGAACAGTAGGTCAACAATACACGTTTTCACAAACGTGGATACTATACTAACTTTGCAATCTGGACATGAAGAACAACATGTATATCGCTTGTATTGACAATAATCCGCTTCACAGAATTCCCCTTCAAGGTAGTTCAAAAGGCAAAACGGTCCTTTTGGCGCGTATCCTCGAATTTTAAATATTTTTCGAAATTTAAAATCAGAATTTCAGGAAAAGTACACACAGTACATCAATTGTAAATAAGCGGCGTTATTGGAAAAATTGGAATACATCAAATGCGTCCCAAAAGTACTGGTTTGATGATGAGAAGTTTTTCCACCATTTTCGTGAAAACAGCTCGTTATTGGCGTTAGCTTACGTTTCCAAGTATTATAAATACAACAGTTGGCATTTTCGAGATGAAATACGTCATCATACAGCCTGTGGCGTTTCAAAGATATGTTCGAAATGAAAATATACGACCATACATTGTTGGCATTGCATTTCAACAAGAACGCTAACACATTCAATAGTGAAACATGTATGATAACATTTCCAGCTTCTTTGTCTATACGATATTTATACTACGTCTCGTTGTTTGCACGATTTCAGACAGATACTGGTCGATGAAACGTTGCTGTTAGAGATGGTTGAAAATGACGCTATCACATGGTTGTTTCCATATTCGGTGTATATGGAATGGCATAAGTAAAAGGCATCATGTCCCACTCTACCATCGCGAATCTTCAGAGGTAAAACCTAATCACTCTACTGCATTGTTCCAAACCAGATTGAGGTCGCGTGGCGTTCATACGGAACAATATACGGAAACAGATGAAATCAAGCTGCCTGCGGATTACAATCTCAGCCAGTCACACTGTGATGTTGAGAACACCAAGTATCTACCGCGGTGCAGAAAAATATTCCAATCAATATGATAATCGACAGAATGAAAGCTGATAATTGCCATGTACCCCAAACGCTTCGAATAAAGGTTTTTAATCATTTTCCGCGTGTGTTCGTTCTCCAAGTTGTTCATGGTGGAAGTGGTTTGGAAAGAGCAGCTACTATTGTGGACACATATTGCATACTCAGACGGTGATTATAACCTAGGTTGATCAGGTGGAACAGCTACTAGTGTGAAAACACACTGCATGTCGTGATGTTTCTGATAGTGCAGCGACCCCATTGGTTATCGTCAATTATGTTAGAGCTACGAGCGCCATTTATACTCTTTCTGATTCCTACTTCTGCATGCACTTAAACATTTGTTTGAACGAGTAGAGTTACCGACAACTACTCCGCGCACTCGAACGTACGACCTCGCTGCGTGCATGTTTGTCTCTCCGCTGCGTCATCGCCTCGTATTTGTACCCGTCTATTCACGCGTTGACTTCGCAAGTCAACAATATGCTCTTTGTCTACTCGCTGTATTATTCTCAACCGGTTGTCGTCGTTTCGCTCGATCCTACAAATTTGTAAGCCCGCGTAAGTCGTACATTATCTTGTAGATTCGTTTTCGGTACTTTCCCCGCTCATATTACGTTTCGAGTGCGTATAGTTTACACGTATATATTTATTTAAATTTTATATCGTTCGCATCCACTTGCTCGCCATGGACATTAAGTCTGAATGTTCGTCTTCCGTATCACTAATCACCTTAGCCACTCCTGCTTTCGGAGACCCTGATTCAGAGCTGTGGTTCGCCGTGTTAGAAATAGAGTTTAACAACCGGCGTATAACAAGCGATGCCGATAAGTTCTCGCAAATTATACCACGCCTCCCCCAAGATGTGTTAAATCTAAATAGCGATATCTTGCTAGGCTCAGAAGCTGATCGCTATGGGTCGGCTAAGCAAACGATTTTGAAAGAAACACATCCGTCTGATAAAATGCTTTTGGAACAACTGTTCCAACGGTTTCAGTTGGCGGACAAGAAGCCATCAGTTCTCCTCCGAGAAAGGCGACAGGCAGTTGGCAAGTCGCAGTTGCAGGAAGCTCCCTTATAAGAGCTGCGGATGTAGCAACTACCTGAGTATACACAACGACTATTGTCTTTGTTACCCATGCGTCCGTTAAGTGGTCTGCCAACGCAGTACATGAACGTTTTCGAGGCACGACGCCGCCACCATTAGTGGGACGGGTTGTTACTTCCAGCAGTCCTGTGGATAGTTCGTTAACCACCAAGGACGCCGAAATAGCAGTGCTACGGAAGACACTGGAATGTCGCGAACGTAATTCTACGGAACCAAACGCCGAGATCGCCCAGCTCAGACGTGAGCTGGCGGACCTTCGTTCCAGTATCAGGCGTACTAGGTCACCATCAAAAATTCCTCCTACGTGCGCTCGATCATCACCCGAACATAAGTCTAGAGATCTCTATTGGTACCATCAGACGTATGATGGTAACGCTAAACGATATCGATCACTGTGTGACCGTCGTGGTGACAAACGCTTAAACTATCAGGCCGGCATGTTTCAGCGACGACAGCCACAGGCCAGTTAAGCAACAGTCGCCTCTGCATTATACGGGATTTGACCTCTAAAAAGCACTTCCTAATCGTAACGGGGGCGGAGGTTAGTGTCATCCCGAATTCGGTAACGGATGCACGATCAGATTCTGACACCACACTCCGAGCAACAAATGGTACGTCCGTTAGAACCTTCGGCCGTCGACTGTTGGGTCTAAAGTTTGGTCTTCGACGCGATTTCAGATGGGTTTCCGTGGTAGCTGAAATACACTTCCCTATTATTGGGATCGATTTCTTTCAACACCTCGACTTGCTGGTCGACGCACATCGATCGCGCTCGACTGATACAAGGCTCAATGTTCGGGGTAAGCCGTCGCATATGACCGTGATCAGCCCAACTCTAGCGGATCCCGTAGTGGGTGGGCCTTATGGGAAACTTCTTTCTAAATTCCCTTAACTGGTCCGCCCAGCCAACGGACTACCGACCGTGAAAATCGACGTCGCACATCGCGTTGTCATACGGGTTCCACCGGTTGGAAGTCGTCCACGCCGCTTAGCCCCTGGTAAGTTAAAAATTGCTCGAGCCGTATTCGAGCATATGTTTCAACTTGGCATCATCCGTCCGTCTACTAGTCCATGGGCTTCGCCGTTGCACATGGTGCTTAAAAAGACTGACAACGACTGGCGCCCATGTGGCGACTATAGGGCATTGAATAACACGACCACTCCTGATAGACACCCGATTCCGCATGTTTAAGACTTGACAGCAAACCTATCAGGAACGCGGATATTTACAAAAATAGACCTAGTGCGTGCGTACAACCAGATTCCGGTAGCCCCCGAAGACATTGGGAAGACAGCGGTCATAGCACCGTTCGGACTATTCGAATTTTTACATATACCGTTTGGTCTGAGCAACGCTGCCCAGGCTTTCCAACGTTTTATTCCCGACGTGTGTCGCGGAGTGGACGGTGTCTATCCGTACTTGGATGATATCCTGGTCGGTAGCTCCTCACAGGAGGAACACTGCGCGCACTTACGTTCATTACTCGCCCGTTTATCGCATCGTGGATCGACGACACACCTGGCTAAGTGGTCGTTGGAGATGCCCAGCGTAACGTTCCCGGGTCACCGTATATCTACGAGCGGGATCGAAACTCTCCCTGACAAATTGCAAGCAATAGTGGGCTACTCGGAGCCCACATTATTCAAGCAACTTCGCCGTCTTGACGGTCTTGTAAATTTTCATCGTCGTTTTATTCCCAACTGTGCACAGTTAATGCAACCGCTCACCGGCCTGCTCAGAGGCAAGGTTCGCGCATTTCCGTTTACAACGGCCGCAAAAATGGCCTTCGTTAACTTAAAAACAGCTATCGCCAATATAGCGTCGTTGTCACATCATCACCCATCCCCCTCTTTAGCACCAACTGTGGATGCATTGGATGTGGCTATAGGAGCAGTCCTGCAGCAGCAACTCGGCAACGACTGATGCCCATTAGCCTTTTTCTCTAAACGCTTACAACCAACTGAATCGCGGTATAGTGTTTTTGGAAGGGAGCTGTTGGCGGTATATCTCGACATCCGCCATTTTCGACATGTCCTTGAAGGCAGGGACTTCATCGTCTTCACAGATCATAAGCCCTGAACGTACGCCCTGCGCTCGACAACAGACAGGCACTCCCCTAGGGAGACCCGACACCTGGATCATATCGCTCAGTTTACGACCGATATCCGTCACATTTCACGTGTTGCGAACCCGGTCTACGATGCTCTCTCGCATCAGTGCTACAACGAGCGCGGCAGACAGTTCAATCGATCTGGCATCAATCGCAGCTGCACAGAACAGCGATCCGGATATAGAACAACTTCCTCGGTTCAGTTCACTTAGTCTAGAGAGCGTGTCCATGAATTCATCCGAAGGGATGATTGTTTGTGACATTTCGCAAGGCATCCCTTACCCGGTTATTCCGCTAGCCTTCCGCCGCCGAATTTTTGACACGCTGCACAACATGTCTCACCCAGGCATATGTTCAACAGTCACAATGATCACCGAGCGCTTTTTCTGGCGCAATGTTATTCCCGACGTCCACACATGGGCCATCGTCACATGCGTACCTCAGTAGGGAGTTTTGCGGCCCCCGATGAGCGTTTCTCCCACGTGCATGTTGATCTAGTCGGACATTTGTCACCCTCAAATGGGTGTACATAGATCTTGACATGGGTAGGTGGATTTACACGTTGACCAGAAGCTATATCCCCTACGAATAGCTCATCTGAAACCGTCGCACTAACATTCCTGGAACGTTGGGTTGCCCAGTTTGGTTGCCCCGCTGTAATGACCACCGATCGCGGGTCACATTTTGACTTGGCCTTTACGTCACTTCTCAACACACTGGGTTGTAATCGAATTCGCACAACAGCTTACCATCCGGCAGCCAACGGGTTGGTTGAACGCTTTTATCGACAATTGAAAAGTTCGTTGTCCGCTAGCAACAACTCTTCGTGGCGCGAGGTTCTGCCGCTAGTCTTGTAAGGTATCCGAAACACGCTGAAGACCGACCTGCATACCACCCCCGCCTAGTTAGCCTACGGGTGCTCCTTACGTTTATCCGGAGAGATGGTTGCCCCACGCGCAACAGGACCCATCAACTCCGCGGGTTTCGGCGAGCGGTTGGCCCAGCACATGAGACGACTCCGACCGACCCCACTAAGGGAACAGGCGACGCCAACGTACGTAGATCCTCGTCTATCAACTTGTTCTCATGTTTGTGTGCGTGCGGTTACTCCCCGTATACAGGCCCATTCCGCGTATTCACGCGCTACGATAAGACTTTCATGTTAGAACGCAAGGGTAAACGAGAGGTTGTCTCTATCGATGTATTTAAACCAGCGTATCTCGTGGTACCTGATGTGAACGTGCATTCGCAACCAACAACGTCCTCAACGGCTAGTACATTGCCTAACGTTGGTACAGATCCGGTTTCGGTTACGACTCCGCCTGCTCCGATGGATCCAAGTCTCCAGAACAGACGTGGTCGAGAGTTGCGGAGGCCGGTGAGGTTTGCAGACCATGTGGACGTCCATCGTATCTATCTTTTTTAAAAATTATCGTTCCATGTTCTTACCGAGTTGACTTTAGATGGCTTAACCTACACCGAAGCTGTAAGCGAGATTTGTTCTATTGAAAACAAAAAAAATGAAAGATGAAACGCTGCATTCTTTTGGACGCGATGGACGCCGATACCCGGGAAAGTTACCGTTTTCCGTTAATAATTATTGTCCACTCTAGGTACTGAGAGTAAACCGGTACGCTGAGGATGCTGGAAAACCCTAAATTCTGCATGGCCTACGATGGACGTGAACAGGTCAACGATCCCACAAAGTCGATTACAAGCTGGACTGTCCCCACTTCCCCAGCTTGCCTACGATTGTTAACCTTTCGGACCGTGTTACCCCGTGTTCTCCCTTGTTCTTTCACCGGCCGTAAACGCGAGCTGTGTGGCAGGAGTAAATTGGACCATTCATGCTCGTGTCAACGATTCCGGTTAACGGAAACACAACAACATTGTCAAAGTCAACACTCTGGTTGGCTTTTAGGTGGGAGCTCTGTAGCGACCTTGTTCGTTATCGTCATTTATGTTAGAGCTACGAGCGCCATTTATACTCTTTCTGATTCCTACTTCTGCATGCACTTAAACATTTGTTTGAACGAGTAGAGATACCGACAACAACCCCCCGCGCACTCAAACTTACGACCTCGCTGCGTGCATGTTTGTCTCTCCGCTGCGTTATCGCCTCGTGTTGACTTCGCAAGTCAACAATATGCTCTTTGTCTACTCGTTGTAATATTCTCAATCGGTTGTCGTCGGTTTGCATGATCCTGCAATAATCTAAGCAAATAGCTTGCAGCATCTACTAGTGTGAACCAATACTGCAAACTCGGACGTTGTTCATAGCTTACGAGAATCAGGTTGAATCATCTACTGCATACCCGGACGTTCTCCACAGCGTAAATGAACCAAGTTAGAATAGTCACTATCGTGGAGGCATACTACATGTTAAGGCGTTGTTGATAGCCCAAGTCAATCGGGTGGGGCAGTTGCCAGTGTGAACACATACTGTATAGTTGCAGAGATTTTCTTATTTTTGTTTACAAACGATGTTCTATTTCTGTGCATCAACCTTTTGGGTAATTATCAGTTTCATGGGATTCGTCTTCGTTCAAAAGGCAAAACGGTCCTTTTGGCGCGAATCCTCGATTTTTAAATATTTTTCGAAATTCCCAAATCAGAATTTCGGGCGAAGTACCTCCAATACATCAATTGTAAATAAGCGATGTTGATAGAAAGAATGGAATACATCGAATAAGTCACAGAAGTAATGGCTTGGTGATGAAAAATTTTCCCTCCATTTTCGCGAAAATATTCCGTTATTGGCGTTTCCTCAATTTTTAAAGTTTTATCTATGAGATCATTGTAATTTTCAGGATGAAATACGTCATCCAGTAGCCTGAAAGTGCTCCATTTTGCGACGTTTTTACGATATGGTCGAAGTGGAAATATACGACCATACATTGTTGGCATTGCATTTCAACAAGAAC